>CM021703.1:27860436-28029449 GCA_011074415.1 Stictonetta naevosa | reverse complement strand
TTGCCTTGCCTTGCCTTTTCTTTTCAATTTCCTCTTTAATTAAGCTCTGCGGCATGCTGCTTTACTTACAAGGCCCCAAGTTGTATGGACATTGCTTCAACAAACCATTGGAGAGAAGAGCATTAAAGATAGCCCTCTCTACTGCTAATTTAAGTGGCCCAAAGCCACAGGTAAACTAGTGCACAGGCAACAACAGCTGCAACAAATGAGGAAATGATATGCAATTACTGGATTTGCAAATACTCTGCTGGGAACTGGGCATCTAAACATACCATTCCAGACTGCCATGATGTACAAAACATTTTTTTTTTTCACAGTTGCAGAGCAAGAGGGCACTTGGTAAAAAAAAAAAGCCTGGCAGCATACATGGTACTGTAGGCTCTTTGGTTATGAATGGCTCTGTCAAGCTAGTAAGAGACAGGAAGAGGTAAGTGCTTTCCGTGCAGTTTTGCTGCTGTCTGCATCATTATTTCTATAATGTAGTCAGAGGTGATTTTAAACATTGTTAACAGGTAAAGGTTGGACCATTCTAGCATACAGTCAAGTACTTGCCTGATGATAACATAGGTCTCTGTAGATGTGAGCTGGTCCCCAACTATTGCCTTCTTTGCTACATGTCCAGCTCATTAGCTTGCTCTTATTGTTGAGGATGCTGGACCCCATTAATACCTGTTTATGTCTGTCCATTCCATAGAGGAAACATGCTTCTACTTTCCATGCTCTGTTGTGTTGTGTAGGTACTCCTTGGGCATTCATCTGTTGACTATACAAGCCAGGCTTTTTCCCCTGCATCTGGAACACCACTAGAAAATCTGGTAAACATAATGACTCCCCAAGACTTCACATCGTTATCTATTTTTAGAACTTGAGACATTGCTGCAGGGGTACTTTATAAAGTAAAACAAAGGTTAAATATGCAGTGCAATATTTTTTGGGCTTCCTGACTCCATGTTGTGCATTATTTAATGTTTCTCCCACTGACGTGCCTAGACACTCTCATGGTACAGGAGATGTTCTACTTCAACACAGAAAGATAGCCATCGCTAGAAAGAATTTGTCATCTAAATAGAGAAGGAAATTTGAGTGGCAGATCTCAGGACCTGAGTTCCTGCCTGTTTCTCACTTAGGTTCTTCCCTATTAATAGTGTATCTGATCTGGTTCCACTATATTTTCCTGATAGGGGCACTTGTTGTCTTCTACCCAAGTGCCTGTTTTCATTACACTAGGAACTCCATGTCCCTGAGACACTTATTCTTCTCCAAAGTTGGTTGAAATGGGTGAAAAAAATCTGCTGAGACACATGAAGTGACTATGTTGATACCATTTCCTTAGAAGACCAGGCTAAATGACATGGCGGATATCACTATTTTAATCCTTGCTTTTCTGGCGGGTAATATAAGCAAAGTGAAATTCAGTAAGTACTTTGAAAGGATTAAAAAAGATAAAAGGAAAGAAAAGATAAAGAAACCCAGCTTGTCCTGTGAATTCTCACGTTACTGGGCTGTTTATAAATATATATATATTTTATTGTTCAAAAAAGTATCTCGTGGCTTCAGATTAGATTATGTATAGCTGTTAGGAATAAAGCAGAAGCGGATTCTAAGAAAAAGACCAAAGGCATAACCCATAAATCAAGAAATGAAACAAAAATGGAACCTGCTGCTGATGGAATTTCCATTGATTTATTTGAACGGCCCCAGTATGAATAATAACTTAATCTGTCTCAAGACTCTTTCCCCACAGCACGCTCATTTACAGCAGCCATCCATCTCACTTCATAATTAGCAGACTCTGACAGTATTTATTCTTCTCTGCCCACCTTCATTACCATTAAAATTTAGACTTCCCTGCTCTGCAGTAGCCAGTGTTCATGTTGCCTGGCACACTGGGATTACTCAGCTGCTTGATTTGTGGAGGTGTTTTCTTATATCCCACCTCCTTTGCTCTGGCAGTTGGCGTCTGCTGCTTTCAGGAAGAAACTTTTCTAGGAAAGCAGATGAAATAAGCACAACTTCAGTACCGTCTGGCAAAAAAAATAGTAATGTAATGTAATGCTAAAAGTCAAGATATGGAGCAACCAAGTCTCATCTGCCCCCTCAAATGCCTGATGGAGGCAAAGGGTCAAAGGGAACCAAGCTGACCAAATGCTCAGTTAATGGAGGAAGTCTGGCTCCTCTGTTACAGCTGATTTTCTTCAACCTCAGGTTCATTTCCAGTCTAAAACTTACTGAATGCATGTTGCTTACTACAACACGGAAGTAGATGCCATATTTATTTGAAGAATAAAAGCACAACGAAGATCTGTTCTTTATATTTCAAAATACTTCTTAAATAGCTGAATATAAGATCAGAACATGATTTTCTTTGTCAGCATATTTATATCGATGACATGGCATTGAATCACCAGATAATTTGATCCCAGATTTGATTTGATAAAGAGAAATCAACTACAAAGTAATCCAGCAACTGCTGCTTCTTGGACATACTACCTTTCCAGAATGCTAGATGGGTCTGAGGTTTCATATTCAACCTAATTATGTGCATATTGCTTATTAATATGGTAAATTAAGAGATGGTGTTAAGCATTTAATTGACACGTAATGGTAATGTAAAATTAATTAAATAACAATTGGAAGAAGTATTTATGGTTATTAACTGAAATTTAATTAAGTAGCTCATGGCAACGTGAATAAATCTCTGAACAGGCTTACTGAAGTTACATATAGAACCTCATGTTTTAACTATTTATATATTTATTTGTTGTCCAGAGCTACCTCTCTCTGTCTGCGGAGTGCCACTGGTTGAGCATGGGCAGTAGAGGGTCTTGACTTCAGTTGCTCAGATCATTCTCAGTAAAACATTTTGCCCATATTCTTTTCCTTTGTAGGGACTATTGGAAGGTGAGAGGGTGAGCAGAGGAGGTGTGCCTGAGGATACACACTAAATCCATTCAAAAGTGAAAACTGTGGTCTCCTCACAAGCATTTTGTTAAGTCAGAAGGACCAAAGTCAAATACATCATTTATTGCAAATTCTTCTTTCTGCTTGAATGACTGTGTCCATTTTCTGGATACAGAGACTGAATAGAGAGGAGAAAACGAAGTGTTTGTATCACCCTGTGCGAACGCAGCTGACATGATGATGAAATTTCACTTTCTGTTCCGTGATTGTCCACCTTAATCACAGGCCCATACACCCCAGCTTCATTGAGAAGCTGATTGCTCATGAATGTCACCCAGCCCTAAGTCTCCTACAACACATATCACATGCATATTTAGATAAACAAATATTGCTGAGAGCAGCACAATGAAGGAAATCTCATTTGCACAGCTTTGTGACTTGTGGCTGAACCTGCTGGTGTCTAGGAAAAGACTTGTTTATCCAACAGCATTTTTGCCATTGAGGATACCCCTATGCTCTTCCCTTTTCATAGCTGCAGGTTTTCATGGAACTTGGGGGTGGCCATTTGAGAGCCCTACTTCTCTGTCAAATTTGGATGAAGTCAAATGGTACTTTCAGAATTTATTCTGGTGAGGAGACCCCCTACCAGATCTATGGGCCTTTGGACTGGTAACAGGAATCCATAAACACAAAAAAAAAACATTCTGTTTTTTAGACAGAAGAGGCTATAATGATCCCTTGCAGGCAAACTGAAGAGTATCAAAAGAGCAAGTCTAAATTTGTTCATCCTTTCTCAGGTAACCATCTCACAGTCTTTTTGGCTACTCTGACTATAGCAAATGCCATCCTGACCCTCAAAACACAGCATGTCTGCAGTGTTGTCATAGACAAGTTTTTATAGGTCCAAATATGTCCACTGGCTTGTCGAATCCTTGATCACATGAATTACTTTCAGTATCACTGCTCTTTATCTTTGTATCTGAGCTAGTCTGACACTCCAGGTCTTCTCTTAAACATCCCTTGCTTCATTATTCTGCCATATTTCTTTCTTTAGTTGTGTTTACCAGGAGAATTGAAGTAGAAGATGAACCACTTGCTGACTTTTGGTTGTAGCGTGAGACCACATATTCTTCACAAGGGAACTCACAAAAAAGCTATTAAGGAGTAGTTTATATCAATGGTCAAAGTCCTTTATAGTACCACCTCTGAAAATCTCTTCATTCAATTGCCCTGTCAGGCAGCAATAACTGCCTCTACTGATTTGTGGCAAAGCCTACAGAAAGAATAAGAACTTAACTCTCCTTTGGTTTGTGTGAAGAGAATTTCTAAATGGCTGCAGGGTACACCTTGTCTTGTGGATGTGTTATTTTACCCAGCAGGAATTGCAGAAAAGCTGTGTGTGTAAAGAAAGGCCCCTCCTTGAAAATTGCACTCCACAAACACGGTCCTTACAACAGCAGACAAAAAGGACTAGGGGAGGACAGACCTTCATGGTGACATGCAGACTAGCAGAAAGGAGAAGTGGTAAATGCAGGATACAGAGGGACACAGTGTGGCAACAACACACTGAAGTACCCACAGTCAGAGGCTAGTCAGAAAGTCCTGGCAGCATCTGGGTCTAGATGGACAATGCCTTTGCCTTATCTTTGAATTCACTGGCTTTTTTTGCAGCTTCACTATTTCTTCAGTAATAAAGGAAAAAGATTAAAAGTTTTTTTCTTAAATAACTCTTCAGAAAGTTAGCCGGAGTCTGTGAAAGCAGGCTGAAAGTGTGGTGCACATTGTAAGGTGTAGAATAAAAGCATATGTTCCTTTGTAGTAGACACAGAGGATGCTGTAGTCTGGTCTCTCAGGAACATTTATTTTTGTGTTCCCCTGTGTCAGGCACATCAGCAGGAGGAAGAAAAAGAAAAGGAGATTCAGATGCAGAATTATGAATTCAGACATCTCAGATGTGGGAGGCCTTCAGATAATCCAGGTCTGGACCTTCCACTGTGTGAGTGCATAACCTCCACCAATCACTCATGCTGTGTTGGCAGCGCGTTTCATGTAGCCGGTCCTAAGCAAAACCAGGCACAACTACAGCATTTTGAATGTGGTTGTATGCTTCCCAGACAGCCATGGAGGGCACTAATCAGAGCTGCCTAAATTACTGTCACCCCAAAACAAGTCCCTCTTGGCACAGAAACTCACCAGAACACAAGTTCAAGTTGCAGCTATACTTTCAAAACTTTCCAGGGAAATGGGCCAAATGCCCTTATTTTAGAACAGTTTAAATTTTTGAATTGGTAGCCAGAGAGGAAAAAAGAACATTGCCCCTACAGCCCCACCAAAAATGTACAACAGGAGAGTTATTTCAATTCTAAAAAAAAATATAAAAATGCAGTCAGAAGTAAACATTTAATAAAAGAGTTTATGATAGTCTGAAAAATATTTCAGTATTTGATTTTTTTTTCTTTAGACATACTTTGAAGATTTATATTAAGAGAAATTTCGAAAATCAGCTTGCATTGACATGGAACATAGAAACTCTTCATGAAAAAAAGCCACTGAAATGCTTTGACTTTTTGTAAATTGCAAAGAATAATAATGCAAAAACCTACAAACCTGAAAATTCTTTCAGTCCATGCAAATGAGTTTTTTTTTTTCCCCACCAGAGTCCCCTTTACCTTGCTGTCTCTCTGTAGTGAGTAAGCTGTACCACTAACCTCTCCCAAACTCACTATAGAAGCTGCTTGATTAATGCAAAGTGAAGATGAAGTAAAGACCTTCTTCACAGATAAAACCTCCTCTGACAGCAACAGTGCACTCCTTTAAATACGAAATTCAGAAATTCATGTACTAAAGCACATTTTGCTAGAAACAGGCTTGCTTCCAGCTGAGAATGAGCTCACGGGAGCTTGAAGCATCCTATGCATTTCAGAGTATTCTGTCATTTGTTAATTATTTGAAGCTCAAACTTTGCTGCTACATTGGTGAGTAGACTTTTCCTGAATTACCAGCACTATCCATTGCTTAGCTATGTCTTGGCCACAAGTCATTTCTTAACCATTTTGAAATGAGAGGTTTAGAATATCGTGTGGGAGTTGATAGAAATAATGACTGTGAACAGTTAGGAGATCAGTTAGAGTTCTTAAAAGTATTAAAATTCAATGTAGCAGCTGCAAATTATAACAAGGCAGTGAAGGTGTTTCTAGTTTTCTTGCCCAGTCTGAAGTACCAAGAGTATTGAAAGACAAGGGAGTTTGTGCTGAGTAAGAAGATGACAAGTCGTGAAGAAAATATTCATCCGATCTCTGGAATATCTTTTGAGAATTTTCAGTTGTTTTCTTAAGTCTGTTCAAAGTATTTTTAACCAAGCTAATTTTCCTTCTTAAGTGAGGGTCACAGCAAAGAATGAAGAAAGAGAAAGGTGGTTTGTTTTAAAGACAAAGAAGACAATTCCAACAAGGAATATCAGAGGAAAATGCAGAAAATGACACCCTTCTCCATTGCAAACGGTTCAGTACAAGGCATTGAACTGCACATTGCTGGAGGATGGAAGATTCCTTGAAGGAACTATTATCACATATCCTCTGCTTTAGAAATCTACTTTTGATCATAGGCAAGGAGGCAGGATATAGGACTACATAGACTTTTGGTTCGTTGTGTGCAGCAATTTACTGTTTCAATTGCTCTACAACAGATAGGGTTATTTAGAAGCAGAGTGAGGAAGGGTAGAAAAACATTAATGTTGCACAATATAGTTTTTCTGAATTGAAAAAGGAAAAAAATAAAAAAACAGCTCTATTTGTGCAGTCACTTTTTAAAATAGCAGGTTAGGGAATGGATTTGAAAGGCAGATATTGGTTTAAGAAGAAAGCCAAGTCATTAATTTGACTCATTTAGTTACAAAAACTAAATATCCACATGTTCTACATTACACTGGGAAGAAATCTTTGCTTTGAAGAGAATTCTTCAACTTGCTGCTAACCCTGATGCCCAACCATGTAATCCTGAAATTGGTCTGTATGCTTCTCATACCCTTGGTTCATCACTAGCTCCAATCTGCATATTTGAAATGTGAGGCAGTCTGTTCTTGCTGCATCTGCTGCATCTTTATGAAAAACTCCAGGCTTCCTTCACAGGAGCAATCTGTAGCCTTTAGTTTAAAAGGGTCACAAATGGGCATATAACAAATGAGCGCACCAACATTACCACATTGCTTTTCAAGGCCATCGCAAGAGGTGCCAGGCAGAAATGAGCCCCCTAAGAAAGATTGTGTGAGTTATTGGTAAACCTACTGCATCTGAGAAGAGCAGAGCTGTTGCAGTGCGCAGAGGAAAATTACAGTTCAATGGTCAAAATATTCAGGGAGGCAGAAAGGATAATTTACAGCATGAGCAGGGCTCTCTGTACTCTCCTTTAAAGGATCACATATTCCCTCCACAGGGACAGCAGATAACATCTCACATGTGGGTCATCAGGTGGGAAGTACAACCAGAGAACAACCTTGCACTGTCTGCAATTGGGTCAGAAATTCAGGTGCTGTGATCTTTCCTCCAGTTTTATTGTATTTGCTATGTAAAGGAATCCACTTCATAATGCACAAGTTGTTTCTGCAATAGCTTTTTAGTTTTGATTTCAAACCTGAAAAGGTTTGGAAAGCTTTGAGCTGCCATTAAATAGGAGAGTGGGTTGAGAGAAGTGAAAATAGTGAGAGAAAGAGGAGAAACCACCCGTCATATGAAACCAATTCTAGTATTTTACTTTGAGTTATTTTACTTTTTTTATTTCATGATGAGAACCATAAAACTATAAGATGGAAACTTGAAATCCCATTTGTCTCCTAGATAAATCCAGCTCTGCTACAGTGGCTGATCTAGCAGATAATTAAGTGGTTATGATAGTCTTGATAGTCTCCTCAACTCTTACTTTTGTCCTATGATCTCCCTCCCACAGTATTAGAAAAATTTGAGCCTTTCTGTCTTTAAATCGAAGCATGGAGACTGCTTGAAACATTAAATATACACAAGATCTAGATGCATTTTCAATCTCAGATGCTACTTTAGCCAATCTAGGTACTTTTCCTCTCAACATTTCATGTCACAGTTACTAAATATCTTAGAGTTGCCGGAGGGGTTTTATGCACAAATAGGGCAGTGAAGAAACAGGAAAAATTAAGTCATTTCTCTGCAGAGACAGGGGTGGGCATGCTGGAACAGTTTAGATCCTGATGCAATGGCCTTATATTCTGATATTTTGTAAGATTTGCTTCTTGAGAAATATTTGCTGCATCTGCAAAGGTGGAGTTTACATTCTCCTCTTCGCAGGGGCCAATGAAAGGTTTGTTATTCCCCGAAGGCAGCCTTGGAGGGATTGCACAGTGCTGAATTTCTGCCTCCATTTCAGTACTTTGATTTTCTTCGGGGATGTGGCTCCTGATTTCCATCTGCACGACATGGAAACTGCTCCCCAGGGTGGCAGGCAGGTTTTGCTCAGCAGGCAGGACAGTTATGAGGTGCCAAGCATGGCCCCAGGAGTTGTGCATGCCACGAGGCTCCTAGCAGTTGGAGGGAAATGAGACAAACAGTATGCTTTTCTTTTTAAAGGAAATATGTTGCTGTCTCTGCTGAGAAGCTGGTTTTTATTTTTTTATTTTTTTTAAAGCCATCAGCAACTGTTGTTTGTAACCATATGCTGAACAGTCTCTGCACATTGTGTTACTCTTCCTCTCTGATGTTTCCCGGTGAAGCCACCGTCGTGCTTCCCAGCCCTCATTGCTGGCCAGGAACTCATCCCTTGCTTTTATGACTTGTGCCCTGAGAACTTCACAGATCGCAAAAAAATGTTGTACCTCCAGAATTTCATAGATGGCTGCACTGTGGTTCAAACAAATTCTTCCTTTTTCCTTTTCTCACCAACTTTTCGGTCAGAATTATAAGAAGGCAGAGAAGAGAACATAGTCCTATTACAGCAAAAGTGATGGCAGTTTAAGGTGGTCTTTCTTCTTCCTCCACAAAGTGAACTTTTTTTTTTTTTTTTTAGTATGTAAATATATATATATATATTCTATCTGAAGGCAAATATTCCTTCAAATATTACAGAGATTATTAAGGGTTTTGTTGTGCCCTGTTCATGCTTCTACTCCCTGTATGTATCCTTAGCTGATAGGAAACTGATAGGTTCTCTCCCTCTACACATTGATTTGCTGTCCTCTAACTGCAGCCATCCAAATGAGTAAGGAACACATTTACAGTGTCCCCCTCAAGCCAGTGTGCATGGCACTGTGCAGCCCCTCCTCACAGCCCTGCTTAGTCCACTGAGTGAATACATTGGCGGTGGGGGCAATTCCTGCACTGCAGAGCCCTGTTCCTGTGGACTGCAGCCATGCCTGATACTAGTAATTGCTAAAGGTGTTTCATCCCTGTCAATCTGCCTGCAACAGCAACAACATAGGGACTGGAAATACTCTGTGGGGTCCAGAGTTCACAGTTTGTTTTTCATACCAGATGCTCCTCTAGAAGGCTTTGCTGGCACAAGCTGTACAGGTTTCCCAGTAAATCCTACTCAATAGGTCAGAGAGAGAGAGAATCCAAGCTGAATTAAGGACTTTCAGTTTGTCTGGCAAGGACTTTGAGAAGTCATCTAATTGGTAGTGTGCTCAAAGGCTGATCAGCTTAGCTTGAGCCATGTTTAATAGATGGAGTCCTTGTTTCTAAAACCTAACTAAAATTGTGGCTCCACAGCTCTGTATCCCAAAGCCTCACTGTCCTCACCACTGAGAAGAACTCTTCCAGAGCTCAGTTTTACTGTTTCAACATCATTGTCCTCTGCTACCGTGCATCCCCTGGAATCTACTAACTCTGTCTCCAGAAAATTCTTGTCTCCTGTAGGTCCTGCATCACATCTGTAGCCTTGTAGAAAGCCTTGTAGAAATGTATCACATGCCCTGAAACATCTGAAATGGCTTCAAACATCTATGTCTATGTAACTGAACTGAGCCCTGAAATCATGCTTGTCACAATCTAAGCCAAAATCTTTTGTTCTTTATGCAACATTTATTTATTTGAAGATTTTTGTGACTCCCTTTACATCTAGTTAGACTTGGAAAACTCTCTTCTTTGAGATTTTCCACAGAGTGTATATTTTCCAGACCCCCGATTTAAATATGTTATTCCAGACCGGCTGTTGCACACTATCCTTTGCTAGTTCAATCTAGAAAGGAAGGATTATCCAGTATTTTTGTCTTTCTTGTGACCTTTCCCTTATATATTTATCTCAAAATAAAGTTTACTTTCCTATATAACATTATCAGATTTAGTTTTGTGATCCTTCCTAACCTGCAGACACTATAGTGACTGCTCCTAAAAAAGGCAGAATTTTTCAATGACTTTGAATTATTTTTCTCCCTCTATTCCTCCACTAATTTCAAGACCGTTTTGACAGTGATCCATTCCTCCAAAGTGCTAGCAGCCCCTTCCAGCCTGATATCACTCTGCAAATTTAATAAGTAGCACAACTACTTGTTAATCCAGGTCATTAATACAGAACTAAATGTGACTAGACTGATGCTTGACCCAAAGAGCTACTTTTTCAAAGAGTTTTGCACCTCTCAATAGTTCCACTTAGATCACACCTCAGTAGTTTCCTATGTACTTATTATAATTCACAATATTTACTGAGAATAAATTGTAAATCTTCCCAAGGCTGAATTCCAGAGAAACTCTCCCAAAACATTGTACTAATCAAACCAAAATTAAGGTAAGACAGACTATTCTTGCTTACTTACAAGAGAGCAAGTATCATTTTGCATGCCTCAGAGGGAACCCCAAAATGATCCATACCATTCTCCAAAGTTTGTTCTGAGGAAAATAAGTGGCTTTTGGTCTTAGTGCTTTTCCCACATTCCCAGAATGAAGGAAGACAGTGGGGCTGGGTCATGCATCACTGTCAATTTACTGGGCTCATCCTCTAAAAAAATGAGAATCTTGTGTGTTTTTAGGGTGCACCCAGCTGCCTCAAACTACATACTGTTCTTCAGATATTGAGGGATTATTATTATTATTATTGTTTTCTGTGCTTGAAAAGCTGCATTTTTCAGGAAGGTCTCCTAGCATGAGTACTGAATTTCTATTTTGGCCACAGTATTTCATCTCAAAGTAATGTATAGCTTTGGAAACTAAACTTCACTGCAGGTCTTCTGCTTATTTTTTCCCCTTCCTACCTGAAAACTTTACAAGAAAAATCTCTTTACGCTCAAATAAAATACTAATCAGTAATAACAATGTTTTGAGCATCTGTTGATTGGCACCCATTTGGAAAAAAAAATCTATTTGTTTTGCCCAGTGGATTGTTCAGGAACTGCACTCCAAGCTCCACAAGGCTCGTTCTGCTGTTTGTTGCAGCAATCACACAAATTGAATTGAATTTGACCTTTGTTTACTTGCATGGCAGGATCCCCTGCGTCTCTGCTGTATTTCACACAGTGGGAGGTCAGCATGGACTTTTCCAAGGTCAATCTTGCTGCTGAAGACCAATGGCTCTCCTGCTGGGAGGTGTCACAGGGCATCCAGACAAGTTTGTAGCAGTGCAAACTTGTCAACTGCTGAGGAGGCTTCAGCAGTTTAAGTGCATTTGACCAGTGAAGACCATCCCTGCCTCAAATTCATTTACTTCTTTGCAGGGGGTAACAAGGAGAGAGAGGCTGAGACAGATGGAAGTGAAAGAATCTGTGAAATTGTCAATCCTCCTATCAAAAAGGCAACAGGAGTGTAAAATATGTCCTGGAAATACATATCAGTGGACTTAACCTGCAGTCTCAGATCTCAGCTCAACAGGGATCTAGGGGAATTGGGATCTGACCTGAATTAATCAACTATGCAGAGGAAAAGGCAACGTGAGGGACCTGGGGCTAGTCTTTGCACTCTCTGGAGTCTACTGCTGGTGAACATAATGGGAGGATAAAAACGTTGAAGTTCATTAGAGATCAGTTTCAAAATAGATGCAAAAATATTGCTGGTACTGGCACATTGAGAAAAGGGATGAAGAGTGAGGGATGGTGAAAATGGGCCACCTGGAAGGGCTCTCACTGGGGGCATGCATGAGCGTGGGGCAGCACGTAAGGAACTGGCAGCCGTGGAAATATCTGGAAGCAGCAGAGCTGCGTAAGAGTAGCATTATGCTGGAATCAACAATCTCTACCTTGTGACTTATTGGTGGCGCATGCACATATTCAGCAAGAGTGTGACTGCTGTGCCAAAGCAAGACATACAGAAGTGAGAATAATGGTGTAAATTTTTAGGTTTTGGTTCAATAAGCATTGTTGCCCTGACTGCAAAGCAATATACCAGGAGTTGGCTTTGATCTTAGGCATTTGTTAGACATGTCCAGTCTCAGGCAGGAAGAGGTTCCCCCCTTGCTGTGCCTGTGGCCAGGTCTGGCTCACCTGCCTCGCTCTGTGCAGCTCTGTACCACCCCATGGCTCCCTGGGGCTTGAGATTCAGTAGATAATCCACGGAGTTTGGCTCATGTGCTCATGAAGTGGGGAAGGTCACAATGTCACTCTGACACTGATGCTGTCATGACATTAAAGAGGTCATTCTCTTAGTCTTTTAAATCTGTTAAAAAAACAACAACAACAAAAAAAAACAACAAGAAAACTTGTTAGAAAGCGATCCCTATACACCCTAGGTTTTCCACTCTCATATGGCATGATGTAGGAGGGTCCATATTTTGAGAGACATAGGAAGTTTATTTAAGGCCCAGATCTGCCTCTTTGGGAAAGGGAAGAGTTGAGTAACCCCAAATAGGCATAGCATCCTGAATTTGAAATCAAGCAGGGACTAATTGACTCCAGCTGTTATGGCTTTGCCTCAGGGCCCTGCAGTGAACCGCAGCCTGGGTGGGTAAATCTGTTCCCTGGGTGAACACAGCTCTGGCACAGGAGGAGCCTTTTTCTAAAATAAAGGTCTCATTTGAAGCTTTATTCAATAAGTAGTTGAAATATGCCTGTATTTAATGATGGTGAAAATTGAAGGTGTCCATTAAAGCAGTTGTGTCTGGTGCTGAGACAATGAATGTTGTTAAGATTCAATTTGCTCTACCCCTTTGTTCCCCCCTTCCAATTATAAATGGTTAATTACCAGTTTCAAATACCCAGTGAAATTCTCTAGCTTACAGAAATCGCAGTGATCACCATATTGCCAGAAAGAAGTGAGACCCCCTTTTTTACCAGATGAAAATATTTATTCTTCTACAGTAAAATGCTAAGCGATCTCCTGACTTGGACCATCAAGACCCGGCCTTTCCCCTCTTTGATGGAAGGAGTGGGATCTGGCAGAACTGTGCCCATCTGCTGGGTGCTATGAACACAAGCTCCCTGTAGTGCAGCCTCATCTTCTGTGCTGGTGACTGTGTGATAGCTTCTCCTCCGTATCCAGGGGGACCTGGCAGGATAAAGGCTCAGCACCAGACCTGCTCCATCCCCATGAGGAGGTGGAGCTCCCTACCAAGGTTAGCATTTTGAGCCCTCATCTGAACTGAGTCAGAGCAGGATTTTCTTTCTAGACATTCCCATTGCCAAAAGCTCCCGAATCCTACAACCCAAAGTGATTCAACCCCAGCCTGATCCTGACTTGCCGGACTTCAGCCCCATGGGTGATGGGACTGAGATGTGCCCTTTTCTCTGAGTGCTGATCCCTGCCTTACAGAAGTGGGGTATTTTTGGAAGTCATTACAGAACCACCATTCATTTCTTATTGCCTGTGTCTAAAGTGTTCATTGTATCTTTAGGGAACTTAGCCTTGAAATTTTCACAGCTTGGATGAGAAGCTGACAAGCAAGCCACCTGCACATGTTTGTTGACTAGAGTACACATTTTGGTCCCAATTAATGTGAGCATTGCAGTTAGAATTTCTTTGTTTATTTATTTATTAGGGATGCTGAAAAGTATTAGATTGGTACAACCAGGATATCAGTGTTGTGCTCCCACTGCCGCTACATTATTCAACAAGATATTCTGCAAACAGCAGTAGCTGATTCTCTGAGCTGAAGACATCGTAAGCACAAAAACAATAGCATCTTGCCATGTAAATGACAAGTGCATTATAAATAGATGTCAGTACCCATCTATCGTGATTTACTATATGCTACTCCAAAACTCCAGATGCTTTAAAAATACGGATAAAGAGTGTAATGGTTTTCAAAAATGTAGGAGTCTGAGGAGACAAGAGCATAGAAAAAAAACAGCACAACTTCCATTTCACAGCCTGCTCCTCTTCTCAGGCTTCACATTTCCTCAAGTAAGTAATCTGAAGACTGGATTTATTACCCAAGATAACCTCAAATTTAACAGCCTTCTCACTGCAGGACAAAGAAAGGGAAGGACTTGCCCTGGTCACATGGGAAATCTGTGGCAGGGTCAGGGTAGACTCTGATCTGCTGAGCTCTGCCCTTTACTGCACAAAAACTATTTGTGTACAAAAGGCATTTGCATCTTTTCTCTGTCCCTTCCAAGTCCTGTTAATAAAATAATTTCAATTACACTTTCTTCCTTGCAGCTGAAAAAGAAACAAAACCAGAGCAACCTCGTTCCCCTTAGAAATATTTCTCCTGCTTCCAGAAATGCTGACAAACAGCATTCAGTTCTAACAGCTTTGGAAAGATACATACACAGGATGTGGGTCATCGAGCTGTGTGTGTTGGAGGCTGTGCTTGGTGTTTAACAAGACAGACCACAGCTTAACAAGTGTGGGTCTTGGGAGTTGCTGGTAACAATGAACACCAGTGTTACTCACTTCCTCTCAGTCTTCTTCTCATTTCTTTCATCACTTGAACCACCCATCTACCTATTTCTTGTTCAGCTGAGTATTTGATATACCAGAATTTCTGTAATTGGCCCATATATAGGAAACAAGGGATATTTCTCATAGAGAATAAATCTGACTTGCAATTCCTTTTCATAATTAAAACCCCTAAAGAGCCCTACCGTGTAAGCAGAATGCATTTTCTCATAACTTTCTAGTGCTTCCTTGCACTACAGTCTCCATTCTGTCTCAACACCTGTCTGTAAAGTAGAATGCTTCCATGAGCATTTATTCATTACCAAAGTGATAGCTGAAAAGCAAAACCAGAGGTATCATTACAATCCTGATAGCAGAGTATGGGAGCTGTCTGCAGTCTAATGGCTCCTGCAATTGATTGAGTGCAATGATGATGTTGCAGCCCCTTTCTTGAGTACCATGTTGTGGGCACTTACGGATGACTATACAAGTATTCATCAATACGCCATGACCCAGTCCTGATGAAGGATTAGAGTTTGCACAAGTGAGAAAGTGAAAGCATAAATGGAGGATTATCTGCTTAGATTTTGCTCCTAATCTTCAGAAAGTGTCTTGCATTGGACTTGCAGCCAGCCAGTAAGGAGTGAGAAAGTTATCTAACATTTTTCTTTAAAAAAATATTATAAGATATTATCTGTGCTATAACGTTGCCTAGAAACCTCTAACAATGCTGCATCCTGAGTAAAAAATACTTTCTATATTACAGTCAGAAGAAGTTTTGGTCCTAAAGAGCTGCCAGCCTAAAGAGACCAGATACAAAAACATATTATGAAGGTTCTCTTTATGGAGGAGAATTGAGGCCCAGGAGCCCAAATGTCACACATCAGATGCTGGGGCAGAGCTGAGAGTAGAACCCATTTCTTCACATTTTAGATGAATGCTGAGTGCATATTTCTGTGCAGCAGGGAGGACATATTTGTGCGTGCTGCCACCCACCAATGCTAGATCCTAACTCTATCTGTGTGCTATCTGTGGACTGGAGCTGCCTTGTTTAACCTTATGTTAGGTGTGTAACAATTTCCTCTCTCCCATATCTGCAGATGCGGTCAAGTCCTCCCAATCCTAAACAGCATGCATACTAATCTTCTTATTGCCTTTCTTTAGATACCATAGCACAGTTCTGTTTTTGCCATAGGAGACAGTTTGAAAACAGCATGCAGCTACCAGAACCCCTTCCCCTTCAGGCCTGAGCCAGAGCTGATGGAATTTACAGATATTTTTATATTAATACTGATACTCTTTGGATTAAGCTATATGTTCCCATTTCTGTGCTCTTTGCTGTCAGTGTTACTGTGTCAAACAGGTGGAAATATAGGGTTTTGAAAAATGGATAGTTCTTAGAGAAATAAATTAATGAATGAAGCCCACGTTATCAGTTTGGAGAGTGGGAGGAAGTATTTAAAGATGTGAAGACATTGACTAACAAATCAGTCCTTCCCTCTGGGCTGGTGTCGTTGAGGTCCAGATGGTACTTGAGCAGCTCAGATGCTGGAGCCACAGACTCTCAGTTCAGACAGACCATTCATCATGGTGCAGAGTGGGGACTGGCTGCACAGAGGAGGATGTCTATAACCTTGTTGCTACAGCTGCTTCCTGATGAAGCCTGCTATGTGCCCGCTGCTTCAGTAAAGGTTAACTCATGCTGGGGAGTTTTAATCGTCTATTATCTACCCAGAGGGAACTAACTACCTTAAATAGACCAAGGCTAAAAGCTTCATTTTCTGGCTTTTTTTTTTGGAGTATTTTTGAGAGAAATTCATATGTTAGTCAAACTATGAATTAAATAAAAAAAATCACAAAAACACACAACATAATGTCAGCAATATGTTCACTTGGGAAGGAAACCCTAGGTCATATGGATCTACCAGCAATGAATCTAAATAAAGTCAAGGAGAATATCACTGACTACTACACTTCAATTATTATTGTAGTGATTGATAATGTGGTCGGTCAGATAATGTGATGACATGTGTGGTCCAAAGGTCAGTGGCACAGCTGGTGAGATGGAAAACCACACTGTTGTGATGTGATGGGCTGATGCCTCATGGCCTGATATGCAGCTCTTGTAAATCAAGATTGATTTGGATTACTGTACTCGGATCCTGGCCTGTTCTGAATGTGGCAGCTCTGCAGGATTTATCAGCAGTTTGTCCAACTTCAACCTTTTCAAGAAGGGTGGCTAACTTTTTCTGACATGGACACTTCCGTTTGTTGGTTCAGGTAACTTCATTTATGTTTGAGCCTTTCCCTTAGTTTTCAATAGAATTTTAATTTCAGAAATGAAATAGAATGGATTTATCTATTTCTGTCAGTAAAATAGTAACATAAAACAGCCTTTTGTAAGGATGTGACCAGCTTTACTCACTTCAGAGGAATAAAATGTGATTTAATAAGTGATTTGGGGAGAGGGAGGTTGTACTGAGATTTCTCGTGGTTCACTTACTGGGGTGTTGTGGGCAGAGCAGGAAGAGTTGGAGGACCTGAGTTGAATGCTGGATAGCCTGTGATGAAACAATGCGGTATATTAGAACATAACAGCTGCTAAAGACACCTTTCAGCACTGATGAACTTCTGTTTTATTCCAACAGTTAAGCACACTCACAATTACAGATTTAGTCAGTGACTGAGAAGCATAAATTTGGAGTAGTGAGTATAAAACTTAAAGGAAAGAGGTGTTACTGTTGAAAGAAAATACAGGAACTCTATTCCCTTCTATTCTCATAGGCAGGGCTATCATATCCAAGTGTTACCCACGTGCTTGGGCTGCAGGAATGATTTTAGTCCTAAGTGAGAAGAAAAGCAGAAGAGACAAATGGGTTTTCTTGAAACTGCTGAATGCAGTGCAGAGCAAAACACTTAGAAAAAAATGAAAGGCTGAAAACTTTTACCAAAGTAGCAACTGTAATTAGCACCTTCTTATTAATTATATCATAGTCAGTAACAGGGTTATAAAGTAAGATTTATCCCAGAATTTTGATCTGTCTTGGTAAAATGTCTGGATTTGCCACCTGCAGTTACGCTACACAGCAAAGCCTTCTCTTTTGTTTCTCAAATTTCCCCTCCATATGTTTTGAAACCTCATATGTTTGGGGCAAGATTCTTATGGTACTAAATTATTCTGGCTGAAATCACATAAAAGTAGAAGATTAGGCAGTTTTAAAGGCAACTAGAAATCTGAATTTCATCTTTATTTATTATCAAATAGGGAACAAATTTGAAGCTGCTTTACTGCTTTGTTCTATAAATATTGACTAAAGTATTGCTGTACAAGGAACCATTTAAATTATTACTCAGCCCTCTAATGACAGAAAGGAAGAATCTTTCATTCATTTCATTGTATTGCCAGTGTCTTAGAAGTCATCCATTCTAAGAAGAAGAGACATCTTACAGGTAATTTACTGTATTTGTGTCTTCTGTCCTGTGGGCTACAAGTGTCCGCTACTACCCTCAGTCTTCATTTCTCCTAAATTATTCCATCCTCTTTCTTTGAGATGCTCTTCAGTGTAATCATTATATCAATTTGGCTCCCTGCAGAAAGCTTAAATGGTATCACTTGCAATAAAGGCTTTGGTTGTCTCCTTTGCCTAAAGGTCTTTTCTGTTCCTGGAAGTGAAAGGAGAAGCCAGGAGGAGATTTGCTGCTGCTGTATCTCTCCACAGTGAACTGAGATCTATTTGTACTCTCAAGCAGGAAAGGGGCAGTGTGATGGGGGGTTTTGGTCATCACACACATTTGCTGGACATGGAAGCGGGCTGATGGTAGGAAGACACAATTACTGAATTTGGGCTGTAGAGGATTCTTTTTCTGTCATATTGAGTAGTACATCTTTGCATCCATTCATACACTGGATTCCCTGGAACTAAAAAGTCTAAAATCTGACATCAACGTCAGATCAGGAAAAAAGCCTTTGCTTCCTTGGTAAGATATTGCGGATGTCCTTGTTAATGTAGTATTCATTGATTGGGTAGTGACATCTGTTAAAAATGGACATAAAGCCACATGCAAGCTTGTGGCAGTAGATCATCATGGACCTATTCATTATAAGCCAAAGAAGAGTATTTTGGTGGAAAGAAGAAAACAATACCCAGCACCTGCTTAAGTGTCTGCCGCTTGCAGTGCTTAATTGCTGTATAATGCACTGACATTCAGCATTTTAGGTATTGAAAATATTTTTCATGGTCGTGAAATGGTGGTCCTCCATACCTTGAAACACAGACACCCTTTGGGGGAAAGCTGGCAGCTGTTTGAAATAATATAGTGGCACTGAATGAGAAGAGAGGGATAAAAGTTAGCTCTCCTCAATGAAAATTACACGCAGGGTTTCGAGCAGTTAGAAAATAGCAATGGATCTAGCTGGAATTGGTCATTCCATAGAAAAATTCAACACTTACAGGAAAAGAAGGTCCAGGCCTTCCCAATGATAATAGACATGAGTGAATCTCTGTGCTATCTTCAATTAAAGCACTGAGAACCTTTGGCCCAAGAGACAAAAATCCTATTCATGGACAGATTCTCAAGTGAGTGTGTGAAACCCAGCTGAAAAGGCCATGGACGTCTCCCCTCAGTGAACCTGTCAGCAGGACAGATGGTGCAAGTTCCCTTTAGGTTAAAAAAATCATGAAAACGGACCCCTCAAGCTCTTTTCACGGTTGGATGTTATTTCATGACTGAGTGCTCAAAAATGTGCTGTGTGTTTGCCCGTAGATAAAGGTCTTTGTCTCTCAAAGCTGTGAATTCAGAAACAAAATGTGTGTGATGTTTCTGACAGAGTCCACAGCAAAGTGGGGATGTTTCCTTCCTGGCCAGGCAGAGCCAGTATTGTGCTTTTCAGTAGTTAGAAGCCTGAGGGAAAAGATGCTGTTCAAGGTAGCCATTTCGTCCCCTGGGAGCTACCGTTTTGGCAGTGCTGGCCACTGACTACTATGGGAAAGATCCTGCCCCCCACAGAGTGCTGTCAGTTTTCTTCTCCTTTGAACAGGAAAGAAGCCACAATACTGCATTATACAGATTAGGCTAGGGGATCTTCTGCTTTAACTTTAACTTCTGCTCTCACTTTAACTCTCCTGTGCCACATTCTTATGTAAAAAGAGGAGCTTACAGTCATATTGTACAGAACAGCAATATGTTCTAAGGCTGAACAAGGATAAAATTCCAGGACAGATTTGCATGCCAGAGCATCCCCTGTGCATAAGAGTCTAAGGTGATCATGCATGATTGTTACCTAATCCCATGCTGCAAAAAACCTATCCTTTATTTTGCGTTAGAGTCCTGGTAGTCAGAAAATATTGTTAACAAAAACCTTCTCATGAAGTCTTCGCTCAGGGAGTCCTTCCCATCCTGCAAAACTGCATATAATGAAGGGATTCAGCTGGCTTGGAAGAAAGTCAGATCAAAAAGCATACAGAATGATCCCCTTCAGAAACTAGAGACCCTGGGGTCACGGTTTGGAGTGAGGAGATTCGGACTCCTGCAGTGCAATTAACTGGCTTCTCCTCTTTCCTCTGCTGTGAGGAAAACAGCGAGCAAGGGAGCACAGGAGCAAAATACCTTGCATGTTCCTTCTGGATGGAGGGGTAGATGGTGAAGTGCTTCATAGTGAGAACAGACTTTGGTGGGTAGTGCATTTGGTTTAGGGAGCAGAAGAGGTGCAGCTTTTAGCTAAAGGCTTGTGTTCTCTGAAGGCCAAAGGGGATTGTCCCTGCTGACAAGGGAAAAGGGGAATGTTGACTTGGCAAAGACAAGAAAAAGAGGAAAACACACACACACAGAAACATCTGTGTTTATGTGTAACTTGGGCATGAGGTATTTGCCTCCTCTGTGCTTATTTATTTTTTTATTTATTATACTTTTCTTCTGGGAATACAATGATATAGTCTGTTCTGTTCTATTCTATCCTATTCTGCTTTGCTCTGCTGTATCTCTTTATGCCATGGTTACCCCTGGAGTTCTTCTGCTCCACCCAGCATTAAATTTATTTCATGCTCTGACTAAGCTCAGAGGCTGAATTTACAGTAGAATTACAGAGGGGTATGACACATATCCCACGCCAGCTCAGGGCACTCTTTGTCCCTCCCACTTAGCAGCTTCTCATCCTGTCCTTTCCTCCACAGAAAGGTGCAGTATCTGTGTGTTTAATTGAACTTCATGGGTGTGGATCCCTGGAGCCTGAACTCACAGTTAAAGCAGTGCTTTGTTCTCAAGAGCTGTCAGTGAGAGATCAAGCCATGATGCAGCAAGATGGTTCATGGTGGCACGTTAACAGGGGAAAACAAGGTAGCCCTAAGCTGTGTTTCAGGGAATAAAAGGTCTGAAACAACCAGGGAAAAATCTACCATATAAAATGAAAGGGAGAAGATATTCTGCAGAATATCGCAAAGGAAAAAAAAAAAAAAGAAAAAAAAAAGCTGTGATGTGCTAGGCTACAAAGCACAAAAATAACAATGAAAGTAGTAGGTTTAGAGAATGCTATTGGTCGCTCAGGGCTGTATTTGATCTTTGTTTTTGATTTCCAGTACGGCACTGCCACAGCCCTCCAGCCATGTAACAGCCAGGACAGACCACCCTTCCCATATCATCTACTTCTGCTATGGTGTGTTTGCCACATTCAGCCCCTGAGCTAGCTGCAGCCCCTGTAGCATGTACAGAGTGCAGGTACTGGCTGAGCTTCAGAAAGGGGAGTTCTGCTCTTGACCAAAGGTGAGACAGTTTACAAATTGATTCCTTCTTCCCCTTCCAGTGCCTGCAGGGTGGTCTCAGTGTCTTTGGTCAGCGTCCCCTGGCCTTCTTTTTCCAGGGCTAGATCATGTATGAGTAATGAAGACAAACCTCTCTGTTTCTTTCCCTGCTCTCTGTGTTTCATTAATTGCATATTCCAGATTCTTTTTTGTTCCCATAATTTCCATGGGTTTTCAAAGCTCCCTGTCATTAGCTGAGCTGGCACCTGCCCAGATCTGACACTTCGAAATTCACTCTCTGCTGTGATTGTGCAGTGCAATTTTAAGAGACATTGTGCTTGTTCATGGTATCTCTTCAAGGGTGGTGTCACATCTCACAGACATTGCCAAAAGGAAGCCTTTAACACAACAGCTAGCCTCTTTGGCTGAAAACCTAAACTCTGGTCATTCTTTTCATGGCATCCTCTGAACACAACCTACCAGCTCTCTCAAACACATCTGAGGTTGCTCACTGGCCACCCATATCTAGGGCTTGTAGCACTGCTCCAAAAACTTCCTCCAGTGGTAAGCATATCTCAGCAAATAACAAATACATCATCTTTTCTCATGCTGCCCTGTGTTGTCTTTTATATTCATTTAGCTTCCCTGAGCCATTTTGCCTGTTATTCATTTAACAGCCTGCAAAGGAGAGCATTTAAACAACTTTGCTCTGAGCAAGTAAGGAAGTGAGAGCAGAACCAGGAGCATCCTGTAAAGTCAGTGTTTGATTAATTTCAGCCAACTTTAATTAAAAAGTATTCCCTCTTTAGTTCATTATGTGTTTTATGAGAAGTGGATGTGGTTATCTGAAATCAAGCAAGGGATGGCTTTTTCTGTCATCTCTTCAATACAGGATATATCAGGTCTGGAAAGCTTGACAGCATTAGTAAATAACTGGATACAGAAGCACACCCAAACCAGACACTAATGGGAAACATTTAAATTAATATGTGAATTTACTTCAGTGTATCATGTATCATGATATACCATCTTTTGTATTACATGCTATCTCTCTTCCTGTTGATTGCATTTTAGTTTGATTGTAATGCTCTGTGCAGAAAAGAGAATTATTCTGAAGTAAGGTATGGCAGTTTGAAAGGTCTGAAACAGACATGCACTTAGATGTATTATTTTCAAAGCACTAAAGCATTCAGCTTGTGACCTCTAAAAGAAATCTCTCTCTCTCTCTCTCTTTTTTTTTTCTTTTTTTTTTTTTTTTTTAAGCTGAAGAAGTGCTGAGTCTTCTATTCCTTTGGTGATCAGGAGTTTTAAAAATGGCTCACATTGTTGCTCAGATACCAGGTACTCTATATCAACAGTAATTGCTGAAAGTTTGACCATGTTTAGGAGAGGATAATAATATATCTGCTCTCCTTCTTTAGCAAATGTATCTGTGCCAGCTGATGCTGTAAGTAACTTGTTTATGAGACTAAATCCTCAGTCTCTCTGCTGAAGTTGCATCTGTCCTTGCACAGCTCTAATATTCCCATTGCAAAGGCCTGCAGGAACCTGTCTCAAAGATAAGGATCCTGTATGCTTATAGACATGCAACAAAAGACAAAAAAAAACTTTTTTGACCCCGTAAGTTTTCAATCTGTTTGGCAAAGTGGATGCAATAGGTGGATAACAGACATAAAACAGGACAGGATGGAAGGGGACAGCAAACAAAATGTGATCACCAGGGGAGCAGGAGTCGTACGGATCACTGCCTTTTAATTCTCCCCAGACTCTCTAAATATGTCTTTCTGGAACATATGTAGAAAACTACAAATCTCTGCTTTTATAGCTTTGAATCTTAGCTGCGAATTGAATAATTTACAGTGCCAAACAGTGAGATGGCACAAAGCACTTTCAGCACGAAGGTAAATGCAAGTCTCATATGAGATAGATGCTTTGCAAAGGAAGGGTGGTAGGTAAGTCAAGATATGAAAGCTAGAGACAGAATAACCTCAACAGTGATGTGCTTAAGCTTCACTGAATAAACAACAGAATGATTTAATATCCTTCCCCATAAGCTTTACAAATATTGCTGCACTGTCTTAATGTATTTCATGCTAGCAAGCTAACAGGGTGTCAGGAATGGAAGCAAGAGCTCCATGACTCCCTTCTGCTGTGCTCCCCAGCTAAGTGTAGGGACAGTAAATTTCATGGCACCTTTAATCTTTGTCTCAAATGTAAATAACATCTCATGGGCTTTACAAAAAATAAAAGGTAAAGCCCTTGACTTCTTGCAGTTTTAATTTCAGTGCTGTTGCCTGCTGATGAATCAAATCCACAGTTCCCAATTTTAATCATTTGACTGGTTCAATAACTGTCTTATCCTTTGCTTTTATAGTTAAATCAATTTTTAGGAGAGAAAAAAACCTTGTCTGTGAATCATACTCATGGTGGCCTACACCTTTTTAGAGCCAGTTGCCAAAACTACTTTTGAACTTTTGTAGAAATCCAAAGAGCAGGCATTACAACCAGAACCAATGAGAGGTTGACATGTTGCCATTGTGGTACCACAGAGAAGACCACTATGGACAGTCATATCTGTCTTGTTTACAATGGGTGGTTCATATCAGTATCTTTGTAAATAAAGCACAAATGTTTGATGTAATTTCAGACTATGCTCATACAAAGTTAAAATGCTTAGAGATTCCTTAGACCCAGGCTGGAAATCCTTTCCCAGGAGCAACGTCCATAGTTTTGGGTTCCATAAAAGGACCCCAGCACTGGACAATGCACCTGTGTCTTGGGCAACACCGCAATGGCCGTGAAGTTATGCTGGGATCTGCTTCATAAGAAACTAGCATGTACTTTACTGATTTCCCCTTCCTATACTGTGGACTTTGTGGTCTTTGGCCTTTTCCTAAAAGTCTGAAGTCTGTCATGAGATACTAGGGAGTGTTTCATCAAGAGATGCCTGAAAAACATGATCTGTGGACTAATTTTTTTTTTCTTTTTTCTTTTTTTCAGGGGATTGGATTTGATAGCCTAACTTATAGGGACAAACTGAACTAGAATCAGAATACAGAGATATGGCCCTGTATCTTCTAAAATAAGATGAATCTGTCATTTCATGCCTGAAGGAGGTCAAGAAAACAGAATAAGATTTAAAAGTATTCATTTTGGTTGTTGTTTTTGCTGCCAGCTACTTAAAGGTTTTGTATCTTACTTTTTTTTTTTCAGTTGCAAAATGAAAAGTTTCCCTTTAAAACTTCAACTTGCCCTGGAAATCTTTCTGATATTCCTTTCTTTTGGGAGAAAGAGATTGAAGTAATTTTGATCATTTATTTCTTTCCTTCTGAACTAAATGCACTATAGAGATTTATCTCCAAGGTTGTCTGTCCTGGTCTCTCCAAATTTTTGCAGACTAGCAAAAAAACACAAACAAACAAACAAAATGATAACCAACTTTGTGACTTTGTCATGCTGGCAAAGTTTTAAAAAGTTATACAGTGGTCAAAGGAAAAAAAAATCCATGGAAAAGAACAGTAGAATGAAAACACAAGACAGTCTCAGCATTCACCTTGCCAAAAAAGTGACTTTGAAAATCAAGATGTAGCTTTTCCAGGACTAAGGAGAAAAATTGAATTCTACAGCTGGAAATAATTATTTTTTTTGTGTGTATGTGCATTCTTCTGTACATGCATACAAATATGACATCATACAAATATGATGTCAGAATTTGGGTCATAATGCTTTTGCTACTGGAACAACCTTTTCTGAAGTGTGTCCTGCAGTGGATTCAGTGGCATTCTCCAGCCCTATGTTATATCCACACTTGGAAACAGACCACTGTAACAAACAAACACATTCCCAGAAAAATCCCCAAGAGTTATATATACACATTAAACATTTGAGCAGCATTATTTGCTTTTAAATGAAGATGGATTTTAACTTGCTGTTTCCAATTAGAATAATAATAAACATTTCCCCTAATGATAAAACAGGCAATAGTGTTAAAATGGAAATGCAAAAACTTTTTCTGTTGGTACAGTGTAAGTTACAGTATCATTAAATATATAATCATCCATTTATTGCCCATGTTATTTTTGAGGCATTTAAATGAAAAGTTGATTTGTCTCTTATTAGACCTCAATAAATGTTCCTTTAATAGTCATAGGGTGTTTTAATGCTTTACAGAATCATTGTCATTAAATTGAATACAAGGCATTGGACTTAAATAAAAGAGAAATGATAAAACTCAATCAGGATAATAAAAGCTTTTCTTTGTGTTGTCTGAATTGTGCTGAAATGGATCTGTCTTTTAAACTGACTTACAGAGGCCGAAGTAGCTTAATCACTTTAGGGCTTGATTATGCCTGCATGAGTCAGCTGTGAGACTGTGGCCGTAAAAAGACATAGTTCTCCAGAGAAACTTGAGGGAGGATTTTGCTGCTGCATTGGTGGACTTTCCCCTGAAACCATGGCCAGGTAAGAAAAACATAATCTGACTTCTGTGTTATGGCAGTCTTTCTCCTGTATGAGGAGCAGGCAGAGAATGAAGAAGGCTTGAGTATAAAAACTTGTCCTTCCCTATTGATTTTCTGCACCTCTTATGGTTTACTTTTGTACCCACTGCCAACATGTGCACCAAAAAAATTTGTCTCAGACTCTTCATGAGAGGTGGCAGGTATGCTTTAAAATGTACAGATCTTGGAAGAGTCTTGGAAACCATCACTTACAAGCAATGGGAGGTAAACTTGCAGAGAGGATGCAGCTTAGGGGTTTGGGTGCTGTTAAAACTGTCTGAGCAAGAACAGTCCAAAAGCAGTAAGACAGTTTCTCCTCTGTTAGAATATTAAGAGAAGTATTTAAGGGAGGTCAAGAAAAAATGGAGCACCTCCCCATTGCATCTGTCCTGCTGTGCCTGCCCTTCTTAGATAGGCAGATGGAGGCCCGTAGTGTGCACAGTATGCACAGTCACCTGGTTTTGACCAGGGCTGCATCTGCTCCAGGCTGTGGCAGCTTCAGGGTCATATGGAACCTGTCGGTCCACTTGGTCAACATTATAATTCTGAAAAATACATTGATACTGATACTAATAGATATGTCTTAAACATCTCAGAAGTATTTCATTTGAATGAATTTCTTCAGTGTAAATTTATCACTGAATTTGTCCATATTTTTGATCAAAAAATGCCAGTTCTTTTAAATGATACTTTTATGGCCTGCTCAGTTCCCCAGGTGAAAGACTTGTTTGGTGGTGAAACCACAAACCATTAATGCTTGGTAGTGTTTGGGTTTGGCAGACATTGACTCAGCTAAACAAGGATACAGAGACCTGATCCATCTTGAAGGGAACTTATTTACATAATGAGCTTGGGTCAGGGAGATTGAGATAGTGAGCAGAATCCATGACTGTCTGAATGCAACAGTTAAAACCTAATTGGAATTGCTGCACCACTCCAGGTACTTTGCCAGTTGCCTCAGATGGTATCGTGCATCAACAAGCCCTGCACGTATCCCACTTCTCTGAAATCTTTGTGGTTTCTTTTTTTAGTTCAGTTAGAAACCTCTAAACTTGAAAGTCTTCTTCTTCTTGGTAGCTAGTCAGCATTCAAATGAGAGGGAGATGAGCATGCATATGAAACCTTTGAATTTCCACTTTCCCCTGTATTACTCAGTATTTAATTGGTTAGCAGATATTGTTGCTTGTGGAAGCAAAAGAAAGGAAAAAGAAAAAAAAAAAGGGCCCAGTAGCCATGGCAACAGAAAATATTTCATTTAGTCAGGGTGTGTGTATGTAAAGATGGGCACCAGGATTCTTCCTAGAATGGCTGCCAAGTTACTTACCCTGTAAACAGGGAAATAAATACAGAGGCATAAAATTCCCTGAGCAGTGACATGGCCCTTTGCTGGCTGATTTAGCTTCAGATCAAAACTGTCTATCATGTCCAGCGATTTTTGAATTTCTTCTGACCCACTGTGTAAATACTGCTCTTACAGGTCTGCTTTCCCCATGTTTCATGACCAAGCTTCCTGATATTGAGAGCTTCATCCCAAAGAAATAGGGCAGATCTGAATATTTGTGCATGAAGTAAAATATTATAGGCAGATAACTGCTGATGTTATGCTTTAGAGGTTTTCCAGACCAGCACTCTGACGTGAAGACTCATGATTGCTTGAAAAACTATCTCAGATTCAAATAAATCCAGACCATCCTGATCAACAAAGTGGTCCTTTGCCTGTGCAGAAAAGATTCATTTAACAAAGCCTGGATATGCTGTACATTTTGGAGCTCATGGCACTGTGATGCATAGCTGAGAGTATGTACACAGTCACCCTGTTTAGACAGTATCAATGCTGGAGAAACTGGGGACTGGAACCTTGCAGAATCAAAAGTCAGAAGGGACCCTCAATGGTCACCGTATTCATCCTTCTGCTCCCCATAGAGGAATTTCCTATTTCAACTTTTTCTACTGTTGCCTTAAAGAAGACCTCCAATGATGCAAACCTCAGTCCCCAGGCAATCAAGGCTACCTCTTTGTTGTTCTTTTCACTAGAATATTTCTTCTCACATCTCACACGATCACCTTGCTGCAATTTAATCTGGTTACTTCTTGTCCTATTCTCAATGGCCATGGAGAACAGATTATTACCTCTTTCTTTGGAGCAGCTTTTCAAATGTGTAAACCCATCTTCTCTATTTTATATACTTTAGACTGAGGAAAACCAGTTTATTTAGTCTGTCTCCATGGATTATTGTATACACATAACTGATTATCATCGTCACTGTGCTGTGTGCCCCTTCACATTGTTCAACATCCTCCTTGATGTGCAGCGCTCAAAACTGGTTGTGTTTCTTTAGTCAGGACATTGTCAGTATAGACTAGGACCGATGTAATAAGCCAAAGATAATCCTGTTTACATCCTACTATGGCACTTTCCTTTCTGATGACTACCCAAAATTATTCACTCCTGCTGGCTGTGGCTGTGGCCACCTGCTTTGTAACAAGTTTGATCTATGAGGCTCAGTGAATTAATTAACCCCCTGCACTTTATAGAAAGACCTTCAGTAACTGAAGTGCAAAACTTCACTGCAGCAAACTCTCCATTTCATGTAGTAGCTTTTTTTTTTTTTTTTTTTTTAATCCCATTTGAAATAGACTACAAGGAGAACTGAGGAACAAGGATGGTATCAGATCTTATCTAATCAGATATAAATAGATGAGTTTAGACCTCGGTAAGTGTAAAAACAACTTATTTTTGTAGATTTATAATGTGCAAGAAAATAATTGAATTAAGATTATTATAATTAAAACAGCTAACTAATATGAACTAATATTTGTACTACTCCATCAGTGTTTGGAGGATTACAGAGGTGTCCTCGGAGATAGAATATAATTATTTATTCCTGGGGTAGCAGAACAATTTTTCCCCAGCCATCTATTTATTTGTATTATACTTTTTTTTCCCCTTCTATTTTATTGCATTTGAATAATATATATATTTTTTTCTTCAGTTTGGATAGTAGCAATCTATCTCTTCTGAAAATAAAAAGCAACAAAAGCAAAAACAAAAAAGACATTAAACAAAAGACATGATAGTTTGGAAGATCCTTCTCATGTTGAATGTTGAAGACTATTCAACATTCAAAACTAGAAATTTGCAGAATATTTTATCATCTCTGCTTGTCAATGGCAAGTGCAATATGCAAGTTAAAACAGAATTCCTGTGCTTTATAAATTTTCAGTTTTAAGTGCAGAGAAGATATGATAAAAGGAGTAATGAACTAAGGAAGAGCTGGAAATAATTCAGATTAAAAGATAGGTAGATCCTCTACTAAATTATGCCTGACACCCAGGGAGGAAAAGTTTGTTGCTTCATAAATGATGACATGGCACTGAACAAAACTTTCATGAAGGCATTTTACCTAAATAATTACTTGTTTCCAAATAATGTGGCAGTTGGGTGATTGGAGGACTTAATGAGATGTTTTTTTGTGACTCTCCTTAACTGTTTGTGGCAGTCAAATTGTAGAAATCATTTCAGTAATGTACATTGTAGGATAATAACAGGCAATGTTATTCCCAATTAAGGTCACAATTCCTGCTAAGTTGGCAGGTAATATCAGGGTTGAAAGTCTGATGGGATAAAATTCTGGAGGGGAATGCTCTTGTATGTGGATGTTGTGAATCCCCAGTGGATCATCAAGTCATGGAGGAAGATTTAGGGTACACAAACTTATTAAGCGCAAGTCCGACCTTGCTCCCAGAATTAGATTCATTTACCATCTGTAGTGAACCATCACACCAACATCCTGACATGAAAACAAAATTGATGGACAGCACAGCACATTAGCCTTGCCCATAGTCTTGCGTATGCAGAAAGGACAGATCAGACATGGCCACAGTCTGTTTCACCCAATGCATGAAGTGTATAAGTGGGCCAAGGGCAGGAATGAACATGTGGGTCCCAAAGCTTGTGATAAACCCTTTCTCTTCACATTCTTATGTAAATGGCATCTTAAAGGCTGGAAGTGTGAAGAGGGGGGCATAGCTCTAATCCTTACTGGGGAATGTAGTCCATGATTGTGGGAAACTGACGAGTCTTTCCTCAGTTTTGCTAAGAAAATATTGTGATTTGCTGTCCATTTCATATCTAGACTTGCTAATACGCAGTAAAATTTGATTAACTCAAAACTCAGTATAACTTTTCATTGCTAGGTGATGCAGCTGCTCTGTAGCAGTCCACCTTTTTGTCTGCTCATTCACTTTTCCAGAGAGATCAATAGAGGCTCTGCAACAAACCAGCAGTATTTTGAAGCTGAAAAATGATCACGTGCCTGGACAGGTTTGGTCCTTCTTCCAAGTGTTGCTTATCCTCAAATGTTTCATTAAGTGTTGCTCCTTAGTCTCTTTTTCTTTGTGGGTGTAGGACCTAGCATCCTCAGACTGTACTTGAGAGCTCCTTCATCTGGCAGACATCATACATATCTTGCTCCATCAGGTGGTATTAACTAGTTGCCACCACATTGGGCTTGCATGCTCAAACAAGAAATCATCTGGGTTGGAAAATATTAACTTTGACATTTATTTAAATTGCAACTTGATTTTTTATCTCCTTTTTGAGGTTCAGTGATTGCATTTGCTGTCAATTTAGGTGTTAAAAATAGAGCTTCATGTGAACTCTCTTCAAGTCTCTCTGTAATGATTATGTGATATACTTGTGCACTGTTCTCACTGTAAATCAACTGGAGCTGAACTGAACTACATCCCTACAACTACATAAGTCATTCAGAGTTTTGTTGGAATAAAAATAGAATAAGACAAATAAAGAACCAGACCCAGGTTAATAACAGGAGGAATAACTAGTCTTCAGTGGATGTAACATTTTTTTTTTTTTTTCTGTAAAAAGTCTTTGAAATGAATTACACTCAGTAGAATTTAGTCATCTGAGAAAATTTCTTTCTGTAAGTATTTTAAACTAAAATAATGTAAGAGCCTAAAATAAAATATATTTAGAATTTGCTAGTTTTTAAGGAACTGTCTCTACTAACCAGCTGAATTTTACAAGTCTTCTTGATGTTCCAGTTTTATTGACTCCAATGGCATTTCAGGGCAAAAACTGTCCAGTAAATGAGATAAGAATTGATGCTGCCAATGAAAGACTATTGGCATAGGTGGGGACTGCTTGTCTGAAAGGTTCAAGAAATCTTGTAAGACATATTTATGCTGTTATTGTTTCCCAAGGGAAATTCTGAGTCTTAGTAGACCCATTGACTTTAGAAGTAAATTAGAAAGGGAGACAACATTAAAATAGAGGAGAGAAAGTGTTTGGCTTTATATTACTGCAGTGCTGCAGGTCCTCTGTTTCACTATATGCTATCCATGCACATACCTCTACCATCAGCTTCCATCAAAACAAGCTTCTGACTTTAAACTTATTTGAAAAGCTGCCCACCAAAGACCATAGAGAATCTATCTGTCCCATTATACTCACTCCAGAAGTTTACTTAAGGAGGTGCTTGAAAAAGAGTAAGCATAACACAAACAAGTATGATACTTAAATGATATTCTGCCATCCTTTTCAGAGCTTGGAATTGCCTCAGTCTCCTGTGGTTGGTCTGTTCAGTAACTCTCAATGGATATATCCCTTAAGCACGTCCAGTCTCCACTTAAACCTCTATGAACTTGAGGCTTCTTTTGGAAACATGTTCCCCAGGTCTAGAACGCAGTGTGAAAAGCAGAATCTTTTCCAGTTCTATGTATTTTCAGATGTGAAAGGACAGAACTGCACCACACATTTCAAGGAGTGAAGTACTGAGATGATGTTTTCATGAAACTATTTGTCATACCTTCAAGGTATTGCTCCTGAATGGTAATGGTCAGCTCGGTCAGCTCAGACTTCCTTTTTTTTTTTTTTTTTTTTTTTTTTCATCCACTATTTAATATTTCTTTTTTATTTATTCACATTAACTTTCACCTATCATTTTATTTCAGTCATTTAATTTCCTAAAGCTCTTCTATAATTTTTCACAATCTGTTTTCTTCCGTTACCTTAGATAGCTCACGTCATCAGCAAACTTCTGTTATTTCATGCTTCTCTTTTTCCATAAAATTTATAAATATGTTTAGTAGCATAGATATTCGCACAGACCCTTGTGGAACTTCACTGCTCGTTTCCCATCTTTGTGAGAATCCAGCTTCAACTCCTACACTTTGTTTCTCATCTTTTAAATATATATATATATATTTTCCCCTCTGTTTCACTCCTGTTTTAGCTAGTTTTCCTGAAAAAGTCCAATATTATCCATCCTATCTAAGGCTCTTCAAACTTTTCCAAGAATATCAGTAGAGATAAAAAAACAACTCTATAATGTGATTCCTCCTCTGCTTCAGAATATATTCCCTCTGAAATTGTTTCTTGTTCCTTTGTTTGTGGTGGGAAATTTGATGGCCAGTAAAGGAGTGATGCTAAATGTTCAGGGAACTATGATGAACACCAATCTAATTGTTAAAAGTTGGTGACTTCAGATGACAAAAAACTCTATACTCTAGGAAAGCCCAAAGCCTCTCGTTCTACAAACCTTGCTGAAATATCCAAGAAAATTTGATTCCACAAAGTAATAAACTAGATTTTTAATTTTTATTTATTTATTTATTTGTTAATTTATTAGGCAGGAACCTTCTTTTTGAGACTCTGAAATGAAGATACTTGCTTTTAGGGAAAAATTATGTGTCTTGTATGTTCTTTCTTGTGCTTTTGTCAATACTTGTTGACTTGGTTTGCAGCTGAAAAAGTTGTGTCTTTTTGTAAGACAATAGTAAAGGATTTTTCCATATACATTGTGACTGAAATAATTTCTAGTGTTAAAGATGGCAATGAGATTTTTAAATTTTTCTAAGGCAGAGGAAAACATTAACAGTTTTCCCAAACCTGTAAGCTAAGGGATTTATATTTGCCAAAGTTCTCTTCAGGTAACAGTGGTCACTCTCACAATTTTCTGCCATTTTTTAAAAGATTCAAGGAGGTATGTTGGCCATTTTTTACATCACGTAAAATGCAAAAAATATTCCAAAATTAAAAAAAATACATTTCTGAAAAGGAAATTAAGAAGTTCAGTTAAGTAAACACATTTCTACATGGATAGAAATTTTCTATATCATTTGGAAAGCATTTTGTGGTGAAAAGACATATGTTCCATGATTTCAACTTGTTTGAGATGGTAACAAATAGAGAGAGAAAGGAAAAGAGTAGGGAATTCCTAGAAGTCAATGGACTCCAGTGGTTATCTACAAAGTTCTGTAGGGTACGGAGACAACTGGTTCCCATTAACAGTCAGAGATGCCGGTCTTTCAGCTCCAAGAGAAAGTTTGGGAAGTCTCAGACTTGCTGTAAAGTATGACACTGTAAATATCTGCCTGAATATATCAGTTGCTCTTTATATTCAGGTCTGTAGAAAGTCCCTGAAGAGAGATTAAAAGCATGGATGATTTCGAGATTTAGAGTAATATCAAAGAATATCAAAGCATCTCTGAGAGCTCTGTGCAGGAGAGCAGAATTGTTGTGTGAGGCCATTCTTATCTCTAGGAGAGTGATTGGTCAAATCTCTGTAGAGAAGAGGAGAACAGGCTCCATTTCAATTATACCCAACAGAGACAGTTTAGCTCCTTTACAAAGAGACGACTTTAAAAGATTTCATCAGGGAATCAGTTAGCTCAGAAAATGCTGTATTACACTTGAGGACAATTAACATGTAAGGAGAGGAGTTTGGAGTTTATGCTTAGTTTATGCTTCTTGATCTGGGGGGTATCTTCTGTACATTCTCTGCCAGTTCCCATTAGTTTTGATTACACTGAGCTTAAAGCATTAATGCTAGCAAAAGGTATTAATCTGAAGAGTAGAAAAAACAGTGGAGACTCTGAAGCACGCTCTCATTCATCTGTTGCCTAACAAATGCATTGTGTGTGTTCATCACAGAAATAATGGAGCTAACTCAAGCTATGTTAAGAAATTTAAGTGAATATAAAACTTTTTTAGTTGAAGTGAGTACTGTTACAAAGCATATGTGGGACTTTAGCATGATTGCTGTAAAAGAGTGAAAAACCACATTGAGGCCACTGCAAGTTACTCCTGAGCTCTCAGGGACTCTGCACCACCAGTGTCTGTCCTCCTTCCACTCCCAAAATCAGTTAATGTGCCTTCCTGATAAACAAATACTAAAGTGTAGTAAAAAGGGACAGAAATGCTAGGAAGTTCTCATGAAACATCTCCCATTGGTTAAAGTAAAAGGTGCAGTTTTTAATGTGCTGCTAAAAGCTTTTGTTAATCTTCTTTTTAGTCTCCATACCTGAAAAGCTCTGTATGCATTGCCCATGGTCTGGGTTTAGCTGGAGTATTATGGTAGTTGAAACTGATGCTATTTCTTCCTCACAACTGAAGGGATGAGTCCTTTGCACTGTCTCTTTCATATACAGAGAGTGACATTGTCAACAGTCCTGGTTCTTACTTTTTCTTGAGATGCCTTTGCCACACTGCCTTTTCTTCAGCCAGCTTCAGCACAGATTTCTCCAGGGCCCAAGCACCCACTTCTTGATGGAACAGGAATGGTTGATAAAAAGGGAAATTATTGAGATTACTGGAAATAAAACTGTTCAGGAATATGAGCTTTTAAAGTTAAAAGGTCAAATGAGAAAAAAAATAAAAATGTTCTTTAATGTTCTTATTTTTTCACAGATGAAACCCTCAAAAATTTTTGCTTTTGGTAGTCACAAAGAACAAAATCTTGTAGTTTTAGTACCTGGAAAATTCAAGACATTTTTTAAAGAAAAATATTTTTAAAGAAAGTCAACATTTTTTTCAAAAAGGATAAATATTTAACTGAACAGAAAATATTGCCTGATTTTACTTTTGCTGTTTCTATTCTGCTCATAAGATTGGGGCAGATGATGACAATCTTCGATATTTTTATTTTATTTATTTATTTATTTATTTATTTATTGTACAGCCCCTGGCTGGAAAATTAAAACCTGTTTTGGGGAGAGATTTGAAAATGATTGTATATGCCTGTTGGTGTGTACTGTCTTATGTCACTATAATCATTTATGTAATATTCCATTATGTAAAAGCTTTAATGGTGCTACTCCTGGGAAAGTAAAAACATGTCCTATAAGAATCATTTGGAACTGTCTCCTTTCCTTACTCTGTTTCCTTTTGGGAAAAAGACGATGATCAATTGACAACAGAGTGAAGGAGGGAATTTGCAGCTGCAGTTAATGACAGTTGACTAATTATTACTCTTGGAAATGGCACAGAACAGATACACTTAGATGCGTATTCTGACATGTTTGTCTGACAGATTCCTTCTTCCTGAGATTCATGTTCTTTTTTCCTTTTTCTTTTTTTTTCCCTTTATTTTGAAGGAGCTAATTAACGCAAAAGTCCCTAAAATGCCTTACTGGTTGCTTCATTAATAGTTTTTGGATTAAGTTCACTAGTATCTAGACCCTAGACAGCCATTTGGGATAGGAACTGAGCTATATTGCTTAATCCCTTCTCCACTATAAATATAAGTAACAGAATAGAAAAAGAGTTTTTGGAACTGATGCTTTTAAAAAGTTCATTTCTATATTTATTCACTGCTCATAAATTCAGATGTAGCTTTTGAACCAAAATGTATCTTTTTGAGAAACAGGAGGGAACTGAAGAGTCCAGTGGTGGGATTTATAAGTGTTTCTCCCTTAAAATCCAATCTGATGGGCAATTGCTGAATCTGAACTGACTCAAGACAGTGACTCAGAATTGAATTTTGCTTCTCTGGAGAATAAAGGAGTGTGGTTGAGCTGGCTTATGAGAAGGGGAAATACCAAAGATGGGAAAAAACAATGTAGGAAAGCACTAGAAATGCGGGTTTACAACTTGTCTTGTCACTGGAGAGGGTGCGTGGGGTGGTATTTTGCTCATCGCAGAACTCCAGGAGCCAAAGCTGCCCTTGCCTGCTGCTTCCTTAGAGCTATAGCATGGCTGAGAAAGTTTTGGGACTAGTACTGTTTTGTGGTGGTGAACACTTTTTTTGCAGTGAGTTATATCAAGCACTGACTGTATGATGTGTTGCTTTCATGAAATGAGTTGATCTGTATCTAATTCTCAGAGAAAGTGCCTCCTCTTAATCTCTGACACTCATGTCTCTTTTGCCATTGCACTGACCATCTTCTGAGTTTAGAAATGGATGGGCAGGTGTGAAGGAACTAGACCTCCGATTCCCAGAGGATGGAGTTCTCCATATGGGTTACAGCACTTCTGTGCCCAGTCCCAGAACAGCTGAGGGTTCTTAACATGAGAAACGGCATAGCTGTTTCTAGAAGCTCAGAATAACATTGATTTAGACTAATGTAGTCCAGTGAAATCCCTAACAATATTACCAAATAAAGATGAGACATAAACCTATATGCCTCTGAAAAGAGAAGAAACACTGTACTGTTTATGCAAATGATTTAATTTTAGGAAAGCATTCTTGGAATGGAAAATTCAAAGACAGAAGGAAAGTAGGTTCTTTCTGAACTCACTTTTTTCCTCCCTGCAGACTGTTCCCTAGTGCTAATTAGATTGCTAATAGGAAATGTCACAGGCCAATTGAGTGTCCAATCTATCAGAATGCACATCAGAAAGGTTATAACACCTCAGGTGAGACCATTCAGAGTATGCACGTGGAAAATAGACAAGTTTGAATGGGATGTTGAGGGGAAAGGGTCAGCAGGGGTGGTGGCAATGAAGAGGAAGTGCGTCAGTCAGCTAAACACAGCATGACATCCTAAGCAGCCTATTGATCTCCTATTCAGAATTCATGCAGGGCAACTCCTTGTCATAAAACATTCAGCAGCCAAAATCAATAAGAGATGTGGAGCACTGAATCTTGCTGCTTCAAAGTCATACTCAAAAACAACAACAACAAAAATCACTGCTACTCAAATGTCACCAGGGCATCTGCTTGGTTCAGATCCAGCTCAGCAACATCAATAACAGAAGTTTGCTTATTGTTATTTTCCAACGGGAAGTCCGGTTGGAAAGTGACAGGAACTGGATTCAAGCATTTGGCAAAGAATCTATATTCTGTCCCTCTTTGTTTACTAAGGATGTTCAGGAAGAAAGATAAACCTAGATAACATGAAACATTTGCTGGGGTAGAGCTTATCTTCTGCTGTGAATTTGCCAACATTCAGCAGTTTCCTGGCTAAGATCACATGTGCCAGCTGCATGGCAAAATGCAACAGGACTAAGAAGCCTATCACAAAAATCTTAGATGATATTTTCTTTAAAGACATACCCTCCCTATTAACGTATACGCCAAATTGCTCCTCAATTATTTGTTTGTTAATAAAGTTCAAGTCTAACTTGTAACTTAGGTCTGGCACTGTAATGTAATCTATGTCCAAGTCAGTGGAGTTTGGCAGTGGATCTTGTTCTCCAACTGCACTTGTCCTGTCCATCCAGAGGGAGGAATGACAAGTAGGTATAGCCTCAGCCTTCTCCATGGGGAACATCTGGAACAAGGGTTTCACATTAATACTAAGATGTTACAGATCTGCTATCCTCTCCTCCCTGGCTTTGTACCATGTCGTCCTAGAAATCTATAAGATGGTATTGGAAAAACTTTCTCTTGGCCATCCAGTCTTGTGGGCTGCCCTCAAACATGAGTGGTTTGACATGAACCATTCTTGGGAAATGCTTCTCTGATAGGTTGGACAGGCAACCTCTGTGAGCAATTTTCCCCAGCTTCCCAATGCTTTCCTATCCTTACACTGAGGAGAACTTTCCTAACCTGCAGTCTAAACCTCCCTTGCTGCTCTTCAAGCTCAATATTTCCTGTCATCTCTCAAGTAGCTTATGGAGAACAGATTGCTCGCTGAAGTTACCTTTTACATATTTGAATGTTGTCATGTATCTCATTACTCTCTAGATTAAACAGTGCTGCTTCTTTCAATCTCTCCTCTGAGGTCATATTTCCCATATGTTGGTGCTTTAATAAAGGTCACTGGCATCTGACATAATCCTGTGGCATAAAAGATTAATTCTGCTCCTGCATGGCTCTGTGCCCAATGGTTACCATCACTTCACTCAGTGTGAAGAAGAGGATTGCTTTTAAAAGTCAATACAAAACATGGGTGTTTGTTCCATTTCTAATAATTTCCATATCAACTGATGCTGCTATAGATGAATGCTGTAGAAATGCACAAATCAGACAGCTGGATAAAAGCAACAACCAGGGATTCAAGTGGGAATATGCAGCACTAACTGATGAGCTCAGAAAGCATCTGTTGTCACAACACCATCCCTCTGTGGCAGATAAAGTAACACAGAAAACCTGGAAACAGCAATAAACACAGTCATCAATGAAAAATTTGCCTTTGAGTTCAATAAGGTATGAATAGGATGTTGGTTGTACTGTAGATGTGTCTTGGGATGGTACCACAAGGTAGCTTGTTCTATAGCTATGTCTATGCTGCACAGTGCCTGAGATGGCTATAAACAAAGAGCACAAATTGAAAAGCCATTGAAGAGCAAATCAGCTTGCTTATGAAAAGCTCTGTATGATTATGAACAGCCTGTTTCTGACATCAAAACTAACCTGTTCAGAGCTCTGGTGGCTCATTTATTACTTACATGTTGATTTTAGAATGTGTGTTTATTAGGATAAAGGGTTAGTACTGACTGGACAAGCAATGAACCAAACTTCTATAATGCTTTACTAGTCAGGTTTGGAGCTTGAGTAAATATTAAATATTTTTACAATTCATTATGATATTGATTCCCATCTTTATTGATAGGAAACACGGAAACATAGATGAGGTTTGTATTCTGTGTTCTTTTCTGCCTTTCTACCCAGCCCCTCCCCCGCCCCTCCGCCCCCCCCAAGAACACCCTTTTTTTTTTTTCCTTTTCAGGAATGCTGTCTGTTGCTGGTTGTTTCTGAAGGAAAGTTTCTGAAGGGTGTTCTTGTAGCTGACATTCTAATTTATGCTTCTGAAGAAGGCAGGCGGGAATTAAGTGACGTGATAGAAAGTTTGTTAAGTGTAATCAACGATGAAGATAAATGCTGTTAGTGATTTCTGCATATTTATGTGGCTTTGCTTTGAGCTTCTACAGCACCTGAGACCAAACCAAAAGTTATGGATTTGGAAGCATAAGTTTTGTCTCTCTGACTATATACATTTTAGGTACTTAATCAATAAACTGATTGAGCTTAACTTGACTGATCACCTGGACACACATTAGTTAAAATGGGTATTTCTATTCTGCACTGCACAACATTAAGTGATGTTGTGCATAACCCACCTGAGTTATAGCTGTACTCCAAAATACCGTGACTTTCCTATAGGTCCTGAGGTACCTCTGGCAGCCCTATGTGGATGTCTTGGATGGTTCTAGAGACCTATGCTTGAACAACTGAAACTTGCCTCTATAGGTTTCAGCTCCAGATTAAGACCACTAGATAAAAGTCTTCAGGGACAGGTTTTTGCATGGGAGACAGGGTGGAGGTCAGTTCAGTTCCTTAAGCCAGAAACTTAAGTCTCTTGGGTGATGGTAGAATGCCTGAGATTTCTGTATGGGGTAGGCAGCTGTGGCACATCTGTGGGAGACCTGTGCCTGCCTCAATGCTATGAAGCATGAGGTTTTAGCATACAAAAATAATTGAACATATATGTCTTGAAAGTTTGGTATTTATTTTTATTTTTATTTTTCTGTCTAGGAGAAAAAGGGTGGAAACTGAAGACCCTTAAGGCAAGAAAACCAGTGCTTGATGCTGGTGACTGGAGAAATCTTAATTTACAGGATTTTTTTATTATTATTATTATTTTTTAAGTGCAAACTTCTACATGTGTCCTGTATCTTTGGCTCTCTTCCATCAAATTCCACCTTTACCCTGTTCTTAGATCTATTTATTGTGTTTCAAACTACTTATCTTGCCTACTAGTTCTCTAAACCATCCATTAAAATTCTACTTTATAAATCTTAAGTTATCAAGGGGACAAAGTAAAAATCATGCCTTCATAAAAAACAAAAACCAAACAAGCAAAAAAAAAACAAACACAAAAAACAAACAACAAAAAAAAAAACAAGAAAAAAAAAACCCTGCCTATTTCAGGGCTAACAAAAGTTGGAGAATATCAGTGAGGGCATTGTGCAAATGCCTCTTGAACACTGACAGTCATGGGGTATCAACTACCTTACTTGGAAGCCTTTTCTGGTGTTTGACCACCTCCACTGTAAAGAAATTTTTCCTAACATGCAGTCTGATCCTCCCCTGGCACAGTTTTGTGCCATTTCCACCCGTCCTATTCTGAATTATCACACCCAGCTCAGGATGGGCCTTGCGAACGGCTGCCAGGCCCGTCCGGCTCCTGGGGAGGCCGCATTTAGCGTGGCGCAATGTACACCGCGGGTCCCGTCACGGCTCCGGAGCTCCCGAAGGGGCCGCTGCGTTTCGCTGCCTCCCGCTACGTCGAGGTAAACCCCGGCTGCGCTCAGCGGCCTTTGCCGGTGGTGGGCGCTGGGGCTCTTAGAGCCGTACGGCGGCGGTGACTTCCAGCTTCATCATTAGGGGAAAGCGAGGGCGAAGCTCTGGAGGCAGGGGGGGGGGGTGGGGGGTGGGGGGGGGTGGGGGGGGGGGGGGGTGGGGGGGTGCGTGTGGGTGTGAGTAGGAGGGAAAGGGGGTGGTGTGTGTGTGTGTGCGCGCGCGTGTGTGTGTGTGCGCGTGTGTGTGTGTGCGCGTGTGTGTGTGTGTGCGCGTGTGTGTGTGTGTGCGCGTGTGTGTGTGTGGCCGCCCTGTCGTTGGATCCTTGTTGGCAAAGAGTAAATTGTGACTGCCTTAAAATGTCTCTGACTGGGTGTCAGGGGGGGCAGGGTTTTCACCCTTAATGTTCAAACGAGAAATAAGTTGCTTTCCTGTCATGAAACTAAACTATTGAAGGTTATGCTGCATTCTTCAGTGCTGGGCAACTTGAATATCTTTCTGATCTTTTTATTTTTTTTTTTTTTAATCTTTTTAATTTTATCTTGATTTTTAAAAATCTTTTTAAGACTGCTACTATCACAAACTTTTTTTTTGCTCTCTCTGGTAGTCTTACAGGAAGCACTGCAGTTATTTCTGGGAAGTGTTGACTTTTTTTACAGAATAGAGGCTTGTTAAATCAAAATAACATTTTCAATTGCTTTGTTATCATTGCTATTGTTGCAAGCAGCTGTTAGAAGCAAGGGAAAAAAAAAGAAAAAAGAGGGAAGTGTAAAACCAATAAAGAAGTAGAATTCCCCAACATGTTCTGAGCCCAAGATAAAGTGTAGCACATCTCTTTTATTGCCTTTAAGTAGTGAGTAGTCTACCTCTGAGTTCATAATCATCCTAAAAGGGGTGGTAGTGCCACTGAAAAGGACAAGGGAACCAGGATTTATTATAAGAGGGGATGATAAACTGGAGCTGACAGGCATAAAAAAGAGAAATGCTGTATTTGAGGTAATGTTAACAAAAGTCTTGTGTATTGCAAGCAGGAAGAACAATGTATTCCACTGCCATCTCTAACTCAACTGGAGACAGTCTGGGAGGACAAAATGTGTTTTTTAAAAGAAGCAGGGTCAAATTGGAGCAAGTGGGAGGGAAATCAAAAAAAAAAAGTAACAGGGCTGGCTGTAAAATGAGTCATGTAGAAAGAAGAGTGGCTGGTGCCTGGAAGAGACGGAGCTGAAGGGTGACCCAATACAAAGCACAGCAGGGAGCTCTTCTGTGTTTGCTGGGAACACTGCAAGAAATCAGGAGAATTGCTCAGCAGTATGGAAAACTATCTGGGGAAAGAAGCAGCACAAGCAGGAAACTGGAGCTTGTTCACAGTGTGATTTCATGATTTTAGGACATGTGTGAGGGAGAGAATATAATAACTCAGAAAATCCCTTTAGCTCGTTGATTTCCTTAAATAGTAAAAACCTGTGTTTCTCTCTATCATTCCTGGTATTTATAATATTAAAAGTCATCTCTCTACAAGTCACCTCAGAGCCTCAAAAAAAAAAAAAAAGCAACCAACCAAAAAAAAAAATATGAAGAAACAAGTTCAATAGCAGTTTCCAGGAAGATTTGAGTTTTGGGTGCCCACCTGTTATGTCCTAGGGAGGATTTCTCCAAGAGAGTCCTGAGAAACCTGCAAAAAAACTCAAATTGGGCACCAAAATTTTGTCAACTGGCTTTTGAAACTCTTGGTCAAAGGAATCTGCTTTCTACAACAAACAGCATGCAGATTTAATCCTTTGTCCCTGGCCAGGAACAAAGTAAGGTCACACTATGGGAAGACAGAAGTCAGGAGTAAAAAAGGGTATGCATATGCTTGACACAAAGTCAAATGTTACAACCTCATTTAGAAATATATTTGCCTTTCCAAGGGGGCTCTGAAAGGGTAAGATCTGTGTAGACATTACAGAGTATGGGCATATAGATATATAAAGAGCATGGCAGATAAGCAGCCTGCAGGAGAAATCAGAAGGGTAGAGGCCCACTTCTGTGGTCTCCTCCTGGCCTTTCTTATTGCATCTTGCCATTTTTTCTTTCATTTTTCTTTTTCGTTGCTCACTTTCTTCTGATTTTATACCTTGGCAGCTCAGTGGCAATGGTGGACTTGAAGGGGATGCACTGGGAGAAGAAAAGCTTCAAGAGGATAATTCAGGTAACAAGAAAAGCATAGAGAAGCTGACATGAATATGACTGACAGTTATTATTTCCCTGAAACTCTTTTTGAAATTGAAAGTAAGTGTTACTGCTAGACCTGCATGAACTTTTCATGTGTCCGTTCTATGAGGAAAAGTGGGATTCCTGGTATTTTTATTTTCATCTAAAATTGGGGAAAAAAAATGCTTTAAAAAACCACCTCATGGAGAGAGAAGGCTGTTATTAGATGAACACTGGCTTGAGTAGCTTTCAAGTTACTGTGTGAGCTTTTCTCTCTACAGATGCAACTGGAGGGGCACTGCTGCCAGCTGTTACCTTGCTTGCCCTCCACGCTGGACCTTGAGCATGATTGTTGGTGTGGGGTTTCCTTTTGGCAGGGATTGCCACCTGCGGTCAGGATGTTGCCAGGTAAGTACATTGCCTGTGATCCTTGGGGGCCAGGCCGCAGTCAGGATGTTGTGACACCTGTCAAATGGGTTTTCACTTTTGGGAGGACTAAAAGCAAAATCTCTCATATCAATTTTCAGCTGTATTGAGGATTTCTCAGGTTTCAAGGTCATGAAAAGAGTGGTTTTTATCCCTTTCAAAGTTTTAGGATTGTTTTGACTTCTTTTGCACTTTGCAGGGATCTGATGCTCTGTTCTTCCTTATCCTCCAAGAGATTAATTGGGGTTCTTTGTGCAGCCTGTTGAAACTTTCAGGAAGATGACATACTGATGCGTAGGACCAGACATGAACTTGGGTCATTGTGTCCAGTGCTGGGTAAGCAGGCATCATATTATTAAACACTGAAGTGGAACATACCAAAAAATAGGGAGAAGCTAGGAGAAATGTAAGGAGATTCCCAGGTCTCCATTGGAGACCTTTGGAAGAGATTGGGAGCTTCAAGTACATAGGTGTTAATATAACCTTTATCATGCATTGCAAAAGGCATTAAATGTTTGCTCATTGGGTTTGGCTGAAGGAGAGTTAAAAAAAAATTGGAAAAAAAAAGTCATGAATCATCATCATCATCATAAGCATGCTGGGGTAATACCAAGGGAAATTTACCTCACAGCCTTCTCTTCTCCATCCATTTCTTTGATTGTTCAAATCCTCTCTGCTGTTTCTCTGAAAAAGAGCATCTGTCCTTGATTTTCTGTGGATTTTCTGAGTTGTGGTTATCCTAAAGATTTATTTTCAGGGTGAAATGCTCTTAGAGGGTTTCAGGTTGTTTAATGTGCAAATTCATGAATGCAAATAGGGTGCAGGTCTCCTTGTACAGCAATATTATCTCTGCGTGTCAGCTAAGGACCAGCACTGCGTTCATCCCAGCGCCCTGGAAGCCACTGCTAACATGTAATTCCTGCCTTGATGTTCTTACTGCCCCCATCACGTGGTAGGAGAGAAACAGTAATGAAATGCTGGTGAAAAGCTGAGGTCCCAGTGTATTGAGCAGACAAGCAGTTTTGTCCTGTATTGACAGCGTTGTAGAAATTTACAGGTAATTTACTGCAGGAGGGTTGAGGCTGTGATGGAGCCAGAGAGAAAAGTGCCCAGATGGATCGACCTTTTTGAGAGCCCGGGGGTAAGCTGAAACCTCTGCAGAAGATGAAGCCATATTTGAAATCCCACTTGAATGCTCCTTGGGCAGCTGTGAGTCAAGCACTTGTGACCCAATTGGGGAGGGGGTGGTGGGGGGTGGTGGGAGTTTTGTTTTTGGTGCTTGGGTCATTTGGGACCAGTGTGAGGTGTCTGTGTGAGGGTGTCTGTGCAGGAGACACCTCAGATGAAATGATTTTGTGAGAGACCTGCTGAAGTTGAATCCAGGCAGATGTTTTCTGTGCAGCAAGAAAGATCCCTGCAGTGCTTTGTCAGTGCTCAGCTAATGAGGGAGAGAGTGTGTTTTATCTTTGTTACCACGGGAAGTTAACCACAATCCAGCCGGTGATTTATAGATAATGAGTCCTGTCACACTCACAATTTGTGCCTCACAATGAAAGTCATCAACATACCTACTGCTGATCAGAAATCCAGGTATCTATCTCCATGTTTTATTCACAGGCTAATGATCTGCCAGGGCAAAGGCTGGATTTTGAAACTGATTGCTACCAACATTTACATCTGGGAATGCATCTGAATGTCAAGGAGCGACTAGGAAATTGGTTATCAGAGGGATTGCAGCAGAGGTACCTGGGTAGGCTGAAGTGGGAAGGAACTTCAGAGGTTCAGCTGTCACTGGGGAAGGGCACCAGAAAAGAGAAAGTTTCTTGGTGGAACTTGAGGAAAAAAGGTCTGTTGTGGCTTCCACTTCTCCACAGAAGAGAGAGCAGAGCTTTGGAGACCCTTTCTTCAAGAGATGGGATGAACTATGTATCCATGGCCTTGCAAGAAGGACATCAGGATTTGGTAACCACACAAGGGAGGCGTTCCTACACACTCTGGGCATGCTGGCTCCATCCTGTGGTCCTGTTACCCCCTAGGGCACGGCAACTGCATTCAGCCATGTGTTGACCAGGGTACATCTCCCTTTGCTTGCGCAAATCAGGCAAGCTGAGGGAACGGTTCCCTGGTCAACACATGGCTGAATGCAGCTGCCATGCCCTAGGGAGTAACAGGACCACAGGGTGCCGATGGATGGACAGGTAGGTAGGAGGCAGCTGTCAATGCAAGGCTTGTGTGTGTGCATTTATTTACTTTCTGTTACCTGCAGTTACTCGTTGGAGAACAGCCTTTGGAGAACAGCCTGGAGAATGCGCTCTGCAGAGAAGCTGGTACTTGAAATCCGAAGAATTAGCTCATGTTTTGTGTATTTTTAGGGCCTTATTAGTGCCTATCCAAAGTAATGGAAAAATTTGACATTTCAATAGAAGCAGAAACAAGTTTTGCTTTATTTTATTTATTTATTTCTCTGTGTGAGAAAAGAGGAAGAACGGGTTTTGAGTTTATCAGCAGAGCTGTGCTTAACAGTTGTTTTACTTTTGTACCTCGGGGGAAAAAGGCAAAGTGAAGCAGGACACGAGGTGTGTCATTTTCCCTTATACTTGAGCTTTAGACATACGTTATGAATGGAATATGGTTTTTTGCATGTCAAGTAACAACTTGTCCCACATAATAAAGTTATTTTTCACCTGCAAAACCAATTATGTTTAATAGAGAAAAACACATGGGTATTTCCAAAATGCTGCAGTAAACTTTCCATAAAATTAAACTAATGTCTTGCAACAAGAAATGCAGCAGCAGAGAGCAGATTTTCCTAATTTTTCTATTTCTGTGATTTATCTTTATGTTAATTGAAAAAATACATTATGTTTTTAAAAGTAATATGTAATTATAAGAAATGTTTTTCCTTAGTTGTCTTCTGAGATATATGCTGACTATGCTCTAAGGAAAGTTATCTAAACCTACATGCAGTCTGCAGTGAAAAGACTAATGTAATTCTCCAAATGATAAACATATAACTTGAAAGGCAAAATGTCAAAACTTCTCCGCTAAGACTTACTGAAAAATATTCGACCTAAACTACTTTTGACAGAAAATTGGATTGTAAACTCTTCCAATGTTAAATAAGCCAGGTTTCTGCACAAATATGAAGATGTAATGGCAAAACAAGCAAACAAAAAAGCCCAACCCCAAACCTAAGCAAATCCCAGAGAATTTCTGATTTTAATTTTTTTTGAAATAAAACATGGAAATGTCTCACAGAGAATGGCAATGATTTCTTTAATGTCATTTTGCTTGGAGAAATCAAATCTCTTTCTGATTCATCATACCCACAATGTTTTTTTTACACAGCATAAAATTTCCCTAACAGAAAACAGCAGCTCTCCTTCAGTAAAGAAAATGCATTCTCACAGAATCATGTTCAATTAAAGGTCTTGCAAGCTGTGTCTGATTTGAAACTGATGTAGCTACTACTAATTCTAAAAAAATGTATTTTTTTCAGATTTTTTTTTGTCAAGCATCTCAAGTTGCTGCTTTCTGCTGCTGGAGGACTGGACCGTGGCTGATGGCTGCCAAGGCACACGGCCCATGCAAACTCCATTCTCTGGTAAGACAAATGGGCATAAAACTTACAGTCAAGCTGAGCCAAAAATGTTGCAAGTGACATTTCTTTCAGGGATGTCTGCTTCAGAAAAAAAAACAGTATTCCAACTCACCTTAAGAATGAAATCACCAATGAAGGTTGCACTTTTTCTTCTCCATCTCTCACGAGGCAGAGGAGGCAGTGGAGGTGATGAAAAACAGAAGATACAGCTGGAGAACTGTGAGGAATTCAGGTTTACAAAATATAATCATCTAAACTGTAATTTAGCTAAATGCATGCAACTAGATGTAACTGATGAAAGGTACATTGAGGTTTTTGGGGGCCAATTCTGACCAGCCCTTAGTTCTGTAAATATACTTTCGGAAGATGATGAAGGCTGTGTGAAAATTGTTTGAATTCTTCAGGAATGAACGGCCCATGCTGCCCTGAAGAAAAAAGTACAAGTATTTAAATTTAAGTGCTTAGTACTTTTGTGGTCTCATCCACTCTGGAGGGTTATGTCATTGAGCAGAATGCGATCACTTAAGCTGACAAGTCAAAGATAATTGTGTGTTCAAATTCAAAACACCAAGGGAAACCAGGTGCGTCAGAAGCCTGCAATGTGAAATGCTTCAGTCAAAATTTACTAAAGTCTCACTTTTGTTCTGTTTTTGCTGTCTCTTCGTTGTCGCTGTTGTCATCTCTTAACTGCGGAAATTAACTAAAATTAATCAACCAGCATTTATTTTGTAGGCAGTAGCAATATATTTTCCAAAAACCAAAAAACCAGGAAAGGGGCATTTTTGACTGAGCTGCTCAGATGAAGAAAGTCAGAGGAACAAATTGGAGACCAGTCTCCGTTTTGGACCATGTCCACAATACTTCTGCCCACAGTAAGGGGTAGAACTGGGAGGGAAAGGGCAACTGGGCTGAGGCTGTGGAAAAGTGGTTTGATGAAGTTCTCTGAAGTTTCCAAATTCTTGCTTTTCACCTTCTCTCTCTCTCTCTTTCTCTCTCTCTCTTTTTTTTTTTTTTTTAATCTGGCTAGATTGAAGAACTGCTGGAAGAGCACCTGGATGAGTGATCAGCCTCCCTGCTCCTGTAGCATCATACCAAACCTCTTGCAGTGCTGAAAATAGCTCGCAATAGCTGGTGGTTTGACTTTGAGAAAAAATTAAGAACTACACATCAGATAAAGTTGAAAAAGTAAAACTATAAAACTTACAATGCTCTTATTATTATTATTAGGTAAATGCTTTTCTTTGGAATACTGCTAGAAGATATGCTAATGGGAGAAAGGATGAAGAGAACCACATGGTCGTCGAATTCATCCTCCACCCCCCGTCATGGAATTTGATATAAGAGCCAAAATGAGACTGGCAAATGTAGAAGAAGCTGAAGAAAATCTGGAGCACAAAATCATTTGCAGCACATGGGGATCCCAGGAGGCGAGAAGGCCCGAGGGAACATTAAATCAGCAAGCTGTCAATTGGGAATAGGTTTTATTGTGGGATATGCATCCTTCCAAAACCAGCATTAATGGGCACCTTTAAAATACTGAAGAGGCTGATAACATTCAAATATGATGTTTTAGTCACAGTTTGGTTCCTGAGTAGAGTGAAATAATAATGATAATGATGATTGAAGCAATAATAGTAATTAAAATAAATTTAACCGTGTATCATTCTTGCTATTATTGTTTATGCTTTTCAGAAAGTTTTGTGGCTCAGCAGAAAAGGAAGATTTTTCAGGCCTTCATTAATGGGACTATTACATCCCAGCGACTGCAGCAAACCACTTCACAAATCTCAAGCGTTGAAAATAACGTGAGTTTTCTGCAGAACACCCTGTACTTTAGGTCTCTGTTGTCTCCTGCAACTCAAATTTGCATTGTACTCAACAGATAAACACCGTTATTAGGCTAGGCATTTAAGCAATGAGATGCAGTCAGTTTTATTTCATGCCAAGTTTCAGTCGGCATCTCACTGTTTCTGTAAGTAGCTTCTTAATGTGATGTTAAATCCCTGCTTTTCTCCAAATCTCCCTCTCTGGAATGTGGCTGATTTGGCAGACCTGAATAAACACATGGAAAAACAGCAGCGAGTAAGTAACATGGGTAATCTCTGAACTACGTTTGAACTTCTTGCAGGTGGCCTATTTTAGCCTTGGATAAAGGCTTTACTTCCAGCTCTGCAGCACGAGGACATCCACTGGGTCTCCTGGAGCTGCAAACTGTGCTCCTTGCCACTGCTGGTGGGGCCAGCCCCCGCCGTGGGGATTGCCCCTCAGACACTGGCTGGTGCTTCAGGTCTGGGCACTGCTCTCACACACGCTCTCACTATCTTCTGAGACATATAGGTCAATCTGTGCCCCTCTTCTTGTGAAGTTGTTCCAGCTTCTTGCTTCTCCAACTGTCCACACTGCCTTGGTGATGGCTCCTACATGGATTCTGCTCCACGGTTTGTCAAGGACCATGCGTCCAGGAGGGGAACCCAAGTGTGAACATAGGGCTAGGAGCGACCTCACCCTTGTGTCTTCAGTGCAGGCAAAACGAGACTGCCCCAGAGTGCAGAGGATCACCCGGAGTGGAGGCAACCAGGATACGTGCCTTGGTCTGGAAGGTGTGGGGTGTTCCTGTGCTCCCACCAAAGACAGTGCCAGGAGAGCCCGCATCTCTTTGTGACTCTCTCCCTCAGAGGCAGGATGGAGATGAAGATTTCTTTTTGCTGTCATGTCAGACAAAAGAGGTATGTGCTCTGGGGTCACGTTACCACCAGATGTACTTTGTTAGCATCAGCTTCACCTCCCACCTCTTCTCACTTAGAACCATTGCTTGGACTGTGCAGCAAATAGACCTTTTGCTCTCCTATCACTCAAGCATTATATTCCCATCAGGAAAAAAACAAAAAGCTGAGTATCTTAGAAACTTTTAAGAAATTCTTGCTAAATTCTACTCTCTCTTACTGTGACAGTTTTGAATAAGTAGTGATCATGGGTTATGTTTTATTTCCTTTAAATGATAATAGAGATGATGTTCTAATGAAGTATTTTAGGAGTTCAAATGTGGGTGGAGGAGAAATCTAACATTAAAGAAACACTTTACAGATAATGAGGTAGTGAATGCCCCCCATGGAAAGACCCAAGCATGACTACTAAGCACAACAAAACATGAGGTTACCACACTACATTAAATAACATCATCATCTTCAATTTTCAGAAACATATCTTGCAAATCTTTTGGCAATTTATCATCCTTCTTGGAATTATGTCATGCTTGCCCCTGAATGCCTTGAAGGATAAAACAAATTACCTATTAATACACTTTCATAGGAAATGAGAGCAAACTAGGCCTGAAACATCGTCTTCTATTTTTACACTGCTGTGATTTCAGTACACACTGAAGTTCCAAAATTGCAGCGGTGGCAAACCAGGCCCTCCAGATGAGGAGAGTTAATTTGTTTATGAATCTATATTGATGGAGCTCCTCCAGCAACAATCTGGCACAGATTTATGCATTTATCTAAGCTTATCCATCGAGCAGAGTTCTATCTCTGCATATCTTTGAGTGATTTAGGCCATTCCATTTACTCAAGATCAGTGGCGTGTCTGAATGCTGTCTCCACCCCAGCAAGCACAGTGTAAATGCAGTGATATGCAGCCTTTTGAGCCACAACACACAATTTCATGACATGAAATTAACTGGAAACTGCAAACTGGACACTGAAAATGCAGTCCCTTGCTGTGTAGTGATCATGTCTGATCAAACATTTCAGCTCTGTGATTCCCAAGCTGGAAACAGATCCTGAGAGCTGAACAAGAACTTTTTCTAGTCTTCTTATTGCTATAGTATTTGCCAACTTTGAAAATTTCAGTATGTATACTTTTCTCAGGAAATTAATCTGGGTACTTGAACATTATATAATAAATATTATATACCTTATGTATTGCAAGAAGTCTAAAGAAATTATGTTTCTCATATTATTTATTCACATTTTGCAGAAGCAAGCATCAGACTTCTGAAAAAAAAGCACAAAAAGAAGGAAAAAAAAAGGCATGAAACATTCTGTCTTTATTTTGTGGATAGGGATTGTAAATGTCCCTCAGCAAATGAATTCACATCTTTGCCTTTAGTTCCCGGTATGTACATAAAGAGAACTTACAGTTCCATTAAATCTCATCACAACTTTGCTGTACGTGAAGGCTGAATTATGAGTTTCCTTATAGCGACTGTAAAGCAGAAAACAGAATGGTTATTCTCTCATCTGCTTGGATAGAGATGGGCTGGGACTATAGTACCCTGCTTACAAATATGTGAAAAATATCTGGGTATTTTGTAAGGAATCAACTAATGTTGAATGGAAGAGGGAAAATGAAAGTGAAATAAGTATGGTATTTCTGCTTGGTCCTTTAGGGGGAAGATGACTGAAGGAGTTTGGTTTCTGGCTTAGATTCTGTAACACCCTTCAAGACAACACACCCTTCCCAGGTATGTATGTTACTGACCCCAAATTCGGGGTGCTCATTCTTTCCATATAAAAGTGCTTGTTTTTCAGTCTGGATTTAACTTGCAGAACTTCTGCAGAAGCAACCAACCAACACCAACCCACAAGCATCTTCCAAAGATACCACCTTGGGTATAGGAGACATCGGGCCACCAACAAACAGCTCTTGCAGGCATTACGAAGGATGGTTGCACTCAGCCGTGCTGGCATGGGCTGAAAGCTGTGTGTGGATCTGTTGTGTAGTTTTGATGTAGCCTCCTGGGGAACGGGGCCTTAGCACCCTGTGAAGGTGGGTGTCATTGGCAGCACGGCAGCACAGGACTGTTTTTTTTTTTTTTTTTTTTTTTTTTTTTTTTTTTAAAGTAAACAGAGGCTTCTGAAGCATGGTCCTGCAGTCTCCCTTGCCCAGAGTTGGTGGCTACTACTGCTGTCCAAGGAGAGACTGAGATGCCTGGGACACTGCTGCTATTGAGGGACACCCCAAGAAGAGCATCGCACCATGTTGTAAACCTGGTCTCATTTTTCTGATTTATCCTCCCAGGCTGCTGTAATCTTTTGTCTCAGAGATTGAATTCTACTCTTTCACTGGAATAACTCTACCTTCTCCCTGTGGAAATTCCCTGTGGATTTCCATTCTGGGGAGAGCCAGGCCCCTTCCCCCAGGTGTCTTGGGGCTGAAACGAAGAGACCAAACTGCAGAGGAGAGTTGACAGAGTTGGACCTTTAGAGAGAGGCGTCTCAAAACATGAGAAGCCTGAGGAAGGAGAACAGGGAATCTACCGTGACACAAGAGCACCCAGTGGAGCAGCAGTTCAGCAACAGGAGTAAAAAAGCTAAGGAAAAGCAGAACTCAGCTATGGAATGCTAATCGCATCCGTTACAGGTATTAGCAATTAGCAGTGGGCCAAAACCCCCAGACAGTTGGACGCATTCCTCCATCCAAGGCTATTAATGCAGAAATAGGCATATAATATTTGGCTCAGGAAATTTCGACTGAGCAGACTTCATAACCCCTGGCCACATGGCAGGAAAGGGACTGCTTGCTTTACCTGCTGCTTTTCTACTTCCCTTATGCATCTGTGAGATGAATTCTTCCCCACAAGGCAGGCGTGTGGCTTGGGCAACTTCTCTCTGCTCGCTTGCACAGTTCACAGGTTCCCCAAGCACAGGTTAACAACTATACGTGGGAGATGACTTGCATTACTTCTTAATCCAGGCTTGTCCTGGAATTAACTGGGTCCTGGGCAATTTAATTCTAAAATCAGAAGAAATGAAACAAACAAAAAAACCTCCCAGCTTAAAAGCTTCCCTGTCAATGACTCCTCCCCCCATCATTCATTCATTCATTCATTCATTCATTCATTTATTAATTTATTAATTTATTTTTTCTTACAGATATGCAAAAGACATCATGGGAAGCAGCCAGTATAACCACCTTGTGTCCTTGGCAGGAGACACGCGGAGACAAGCTGCACAATGTAACTCAGAGCTGCCTTCCCACACCTGGCCTTACTTTCAGTCATCTTGAATGAGCAAGTGCTAAATTTGACTGGCAAAGACAACTTTAAATCAGAGCCAGGAGTAGAAGATATGGGCAGGTATCTGTCAGCTAGGAAAAATACAACAACAAAAAAAGGGCCAGGAAGCTACCCTTGGTACTCAAGATGGTATCATAAATTTGCAACAAAACATCTTAGGCTGAGATGAGGAGAGCCAAAAGTTGCAGCCTGTATGCTGAGTATTTATGCTTCTGGAGAACATGGATCTTTTCTTCCTGTTGAGCATCCCCTTGCTGCAATTTTTCCCCATGTCCTGCAGAGTGCAGAGTGGTGTTTTGGAATCCACGAAATATTAGTGAGGAAAGAGGATAAAAATCTAAGCCTGCTTGAAATTCTCTTTGGTAACAGCGAGGAGGGCAGGCTGCTCTGAGTTATGAAGGTGGCCTTTTAAAAATGGAAATAAACAGACAGAGAGAGCAGGTGACTTTAATGAAGAACTGCTAGTGTCTTTTTTGCTCCCAGGTTCCATTAGCAAACAGAGACTGAAAAAACAGTGCGGTTGTGTCAGGAACAACTGGTCACTTATACCCTCTGTTGCTTTCCTCAAACACATGTGCCTGTTGCTGCAGAGAAAGACTGAAAGGTAAATGTCCATCTGCAGCGCTCAGCCTAGCAACAGCCTCGCTTAAGGCCATGAAAACCTTTGGGAAATTCAGGCTAAACTGAGAGAGCATCTCCGGGGCATCAAATCCAGATGCCTGACTGCACCACATTTCCTTTTGCCTGTGGGTTCCAGGGGTCTCCAGACATCCCCAAAGCTGCAGTTTTGAGGCACTGGAAGTGTCTTGTGAAGTGCTAAACACCATCTAGTGACCTTAACAGCACCACTGCTCTAGACCAGAGATGAACCGCGGCGGGGACAGGTAAGACAAAGTAGGACAGCAGACCTTGGACACGCAGCAGGGTGGTGGCAGAGGCACCAGCCACAGGACAGTGCTGCTCTTCTTGATTTCTTGCATTGCAGTAATACTCAAGGAGACATGCAGGGTGAAAATGTAAACACGCAAGCTTCGAATCAGGCAGAAGCACAGGGGAAAATCTGACTGTGATTCATGATATCAGGCTGTGCCAGGCTGTAACAATCCCTTTTTGCTATTTCAGAACAAGCAGACTTATTCTTCGGGCTGTACTATTGCCATTGCCATCCTGCTCCCAGAAGGTGCTGGCACTGCTCACCCCACCCTCACAGTATCCTTTGCTGTTATAAACAGGAGGGCAAAAGAAGACATGAAGGTTCTGGGCTGAGGGTTTTTATGAGTACCTTAGCATTTCATGACGTCTAGCACTGGGTTCAGCATGGCGCCAGTTTGTAGCAGGACCCCTTCTGCCATTGCTGACCAAGGCAGGCAGTTCTCAAGTTTCCCCACTGCCTCCCTTAACGCTGCAGCACAGAGTACGTAGGGAAATAAAGCCCATAAATAAACAAGAAGGATGGGGAAAAGGGCAGCCTGGATCTTACTGAGCAGCAATTCTCTCTTGGAACTGAAATGCCTGGCAATGGAGTTAATTCACGCTCGTCAGCCAGACACAGGAGACTTGGAGACCTCTTGATTCTGCATGGCCATGCGTGCAGAGCTGTGCTTGTCACCGATACTGGATGAGACAGATCCTATATTATTCTTACAGCTTTAGGGCAACTGGAGGGGGAAGGGAGTGAGAAAATCAAATCAAAACCAGAAAAGGAACACAACCACAAATTTCCCAAATGTCTAGTACTTGATGGGGGCCAACAGTGACATTGTCTGTTCTCGGACCCACTGTCAATTATTTATGAACAGCTTGAACACAGCAGAGTACCTGAGCAGGTTGTGATCAGGAGTCCTCTCCGTCTTTGTGTGTGTGCATGTGTGTGACTGAAGGCTTTGCAAAGCAAGGCAGAGAACAGTAGAGAGACTTTTTGCTCCTGGAGTGACAGGTACCTTAGCAATTTGGCATATAGCGCAGTAAGGAAAAATCCCTCTCTCCATCCTGCAGTGACTGCTGCTGAAGGCTCTGTCAGGTGTGCCTTTTTGGCAGCTGGCAGGGAAAGCCATCTACCCCAACAGCAAAGTCCTCTCCTTCCAGCAACTCACCCCTCATGGATGGCATCGCACAGTTAATCGTGGGATGGGATGGGGCCTGGACCTTCCAGAAAGTCTCCTCTTAGCTGGGAACAGATCATACTTTGATCTTGGTGGCTGTAGACACTTCCCTTTCTCTCCTTGCCTTCTGGGCCCTTCAAAGCCAGCCTCCTTTCTAATTTCTAGCCTGATATCCACCCCGTCAGATACAGGGGGTAGTGATCCGGACCTCTGTTGGTGGTACTCTGAGCAGTCTGGTGGCTTAACAGCCAATATAAAGAACCGATCATCCTACTGCTGTCATTCACTATGCTTTTGTGTCCTTTTTAATCTCTTGAGCATCTGACAATGATTGACATGTTTCTCTATGCTCACTGAACTGATAACTTCAGTGCTGCTTTCTATCACAAATCTTTTGGCCTCCTTTTGCTTTTAAAGGCTGCTGTTTTCTTCATTACTAGCTGATGGCTGACAAGTTCAACAGGAGCAATGAAAGGTTGTTTGCAGATCTGAAGTTGTCATTAAGACCTACAAAGAAGGTGTGCCCCACACTCTTACAAAAACACCATTCCCTGTCTACCCCTTCCCCCTTCCACTTCCTCTATCACACTTGTGGGTGAAATGCTGTGTCTATGTATTTTTTTGTATATTTTGATTTTAAATGATCATTTCATTGTAGGTAGTGTGACAGAGGAAATACGTTGTTGTGACTGCCTGCTGTTGGGTGGTCTGTTATATCCCGAATTTTCAGGCGTTGTTTTCTTTCTTTTCTCTGCTTTAGTAAGGAGAGAGGAGGAGTTGTGCAACAGGAGGATTGGGCTACACTGGTAGTCGTGAGGCTAGGAACGGTGCAGTTAGGAATATGAGGGCTCATGACAGTGATCAGAAAGCTAGGTGTTGAGGACTGTACTTGGAGGAGATGAAATCTTTTCCCAGTGCCAAGTTCAATATTGAAAATGTGACTTTTTGATCTGATACTTTCAACTTATAACACAAAGCAGGGCAACACTCAAACAAATCTGCAGGTGGCGTATCACTGGAGGGAAGTGGTGTTCAGCTTCCAATTGCCCAAGTCACTTAGAAAATTACTCTAATTTGCCTGAGGAAATGTTTTCCTCTATTTAATGTAGTGTCGCTTGCTGCAAGTCATCATTATTGATTGTCTTTTAAATTTCTGCTATTGCTGACTGCACATTGTACTGCTCTTTTGGTCACAGTTTCTTCCCTTTGTGGTCAAAGGAGAGATGTGAGTACTTGCAGGAAGACAGTTTCTCTCCATCTACCTCACAAACACCTCAAGGTTGGTGGGTTGCCCGTGAGAGCTTGCTTTCTATTCACTGAACTCAGAGGCAGCTCAAGCAGCAAGGTTCGACTTGATGCTGACCTTTGGGTGCAGATTTTTAGTAAATCCTTGCATTTAGGCTTCTAAGGTTTTGAAAGAAGCTCTAGTGATTGCATCGGGACAAAATGCATTGCAGAACACGGGTCTCAGTGCCTATAAACTTTTTGAAAACGGTGTTTAGGTTCTCGTTTTTCTTTCCTCTATTAGAAAATATTGCTTATAACATGCTTAAAAACAAAAGGCAAAATGTCGTATGTCCCTAAAGAAAAAAGATTTTATGTAAAGCTAACATAAGGTAGGCTTACAAGGACAGCAGCATTAAATAGTTGCTAACATTAATAGTAGGTCTTTAATTTCTGTAGCTTTAGCTTGGAGATATCCACATCATCACAAAATGAATGTTGATACCATGCAGCGAGGTCAGAAAGCTCCATGTGAAATAATGATTGAATAGTAATTTTGATCAATTGCTACAAATCTATCAGAATTGAAACGAATTGGGAACCAAGGGACATCTTAATCGATCATTACTGAAAATGTTGGGATGGGCGGTAAACATCACGGTAGCTTTGAGAACCCATAAATTATCAAGACAGTGATATATCAGTGACTGAATGAATAATGTAGAGATCAACATGGCTTATTTAAATTTAGCTTAACCTTTTCTTCCATGGGGAGAGCAAGAGAAGAATAATTGACTCAATTAAACTTTAATCTTGGAAATGTTGATCAGTAGCTGGGTTTGCCATAAACCTGGTTTCCCTTTACCATTATAGGTGAGCCAAGACTTCTAAGCTTGATATCTCCATAATAATATTGACTATAATATGCCCAGAAATTATGCAGGGTAGATATTTCTGTGTAGCAAGATTCTCAGCTAACCCTAGGGATCAATTTTTGTGTTTCTATTTTCTCAAGCATTGTATATGTAAAATTGAGATTCTTTTTTTTTTTTTTTTTTTTTTCCCTTCAATATAGCACATGGACAATCCCCCCAGAAACTCAAAAGGAGATGGTGAAAGTAAGTATCTCTACATGAGAAGCATTTTGGATCAGCTCTTTACTGTACACAATGAGGGGAATAACAGATGACAACTTTAATTTAAAAAGCACTTAATGTAAATAATGTATATGTTGAAATTGACTGGAAGAAACAAGTGTTTAATGAGGTCACCTGAACTGTCAAGAAGGGAGATTCTCTTGGGGCTAGTTGAGCTCTTCCTGAGCATTACAATTCCTTCTTGTTATTTTGTACAAGTGTAAAACTGAAAAGAAAAAAAAAAAGTTCATAGATTGCATTTTTTTCTCCTTCAAAAAAAAAAAATAATAATGAAAGTAACACGAATCCATTGGGTGACTCAGAGGCCACCTTAAACCAGCAGGGCCAATTGGCCAAAGCTTTATGTGCTGTGACTGATGTCCACAGCTGCACATGGCATTGCCAGCAGTGGCAGTGAACAACAAATACCTTTTGGCTGGGAGAGGTTCTGCTGTGTTTGATCCTATTCTACTGACATAAGAGGGATAAAATACAACTCTTCTTTTTGAAGCCACAGAAAAGCAAAAGCTATAAAAGATAGCTATGAAGGTCTTCCAAAAGCTTTAGGACCAAACCATAACAATGTAAGAAGGGTATTTTGAGATGACAGATGTAGACTGGTGGGAAGTCACTTCATTGTGCTGATCTCTGGCTGAGGCAGTGGGAAAGGGAAAGGGGATTTCCTTAGTCACATAGGCTTGAAAAAAGAGAGGGGATTGCTATGAGATCTTCAGAGGAGCAAAGGGGGCAGCTGAATATAGGTTTAGGTTCTGCTTTAGGTTCATCCGGGAGAGCCTGTTCACAGCCTTGTATTGATGACTCAGACTCTGAAGGATGGCTGACGAATTTTACACATCATTTTATAAACCAAGGGACCGAAACATGGCTCACCGAATGCTTAAAGATGCTTGAGCAAAAAGTTCACATATGTTTCTGCTTTAGGACTCTGTCTATAATTCCAAAATACCAGATGTGGGCACAAGCTTGTTGCCTGGAGAAGGAGGTGCATGGCAGCAAGCATTTCATGCACAGCTTTTGAAGCTGGGATGAAAACACTGGGCATGATATCACCCAGGGAACCAGCGGCACGCCCCCAGCCCAAAAGTGGCATATCAGTTATTCTGCATAGAACTCAAAACCTCACCTGAATATGAATGACAATAATAATGTCACATCATTTGAGACACTGGATGTGTATCTGCTGAAGTCTTTATCAAACTTACAGTCCTAATCATCTAATCATTCTTCCAGCACAAAATAACAATTTTCTCTCCCTACTTGGGATCTTATTGCATTAACAAGACTTTAAGAGGTACAGCCTTCCCTTGAAGAGGCATATTTTACTGGCACCGGCAGCACAGGTAATGTAAATTATAGGACAGATAGATAAATGTATTTAGACTGGGGCAGAGGTGAACCTTTATGGCATTTCATACCATTCATCTCTGCTCTTGGCCGGAACTGCAAAGATGACCAGAAATTCACTCATGGAACAGAGAACCTTGGTCAGACATAATTAGGAAAATCTGAAGTGTCATTATTCTTAGACCTTCGCCTTAATTATAAGGTCATCACACCACCCTACAGATATTCTATCGAGTTTCAAAGGTGTTCAATGATTCTCTTCAAAGATAGAAAAAAGGAAAAATACAGCAGGGGAAAGAGGAAAGTATGAGCGGGAGGAAAGCAGACCTAAGTGGAAATTATAAACCAAACATTATTATGTAAGGCCAGTAACAGTTTTTCACTGTAATTAAGATGGATTACTTTAATAATCCTTCAGGGCTTGATTCAAAACCGCATTACAAACCATTTATGTGGGGCTTCGGCACTCGCTGCCTCTGTGAGGAAATCACAGGTGTTTAAATAAGAAAAGGGAAATTCAGAGTTTTTATATTTCTTCAAGGAGCCTCCTCGGGTCTGGAGACATGTGCGGCTGCCTCAGATTTATGTGCTGAGGAGAGCGCCCCAGCTTTGATAGCACTCTTGGAAAGTAATTACCTTTTGCAGATTTTACACCTGAACATATATACAGGGCATAGCAATTTGACTAGGGAAAAAAAGAAAAGCGAAACCTTTTGTGCACAGAAGAGCTGCTGTTTGGATTAATGAACTGCAGAACTAACTTACTCCCCTCTGCAGATGTCAGATGTGCCTTAGAAATATATCCTTTCCCTTGCAGACACACAGGTATTGGAAAGGCTGTTTCACAAGTGAAGCCAGGACTATATGGGAAAGCAGAAGGCAATGCTTCAGGATTCACAAGCACATCTTAATGTGAGAATGTGAGAAATGATAAAACATAGAAGGAAAGTTTGAGACTATAATATTTCAGTTTAAGGTTATAATCCTCTTCATTTTTGTCTTAGTCATGTGATTGAGCTCACAAGTATTCAAAAATGTGCACACTGATTTTTTTGTGAGCAGAGAATAGTAGGAAGGTCACACCATCTGTAACTGAGGGGCTGAGTTAGCCATTGTGGTATGTAAATGTAAAATGTAAAAATATTTGGCATCTTAATTATTTCTCATCTGGAGGTCAAAGACCTCCCTAGTGGATATGTAGACTGTGCAAATGTAAAAATATCCATTTCCCAGGGACGGAAGCGTTCAGGTTATTCCCACGTTGAAGTCAGTGGGGGTTTTACTTCATATTGTTGTGGGCTAAGCACCTCTTGTGACAACTTCCCTGTTGGGGAAATCTGAGGAGAAAACCCTGTTCTGATCAGGCTGATGAGTGCCAGTTCATTGGTATGGGGCAGCAAAGACAGTCAGTAGGACCACCTGTTCTGGAGGGGTGGGTAGATCCTTAGGCTGGGATTTAGCAGAAGCTAAGGTGCCCACAATGTGGAGTAGAACCAAATAAAGCAGAACCACGTGGGAAATCACAAACAACTCCAATACAACGGCTAGCCCCAAGGGAACTGCTTCTGTCCCTTTTCCCAGCAAAGCTTGGGGTGGAAGTTTGTCTGACCACAGATGGAAGAATGTCCAGCACTGTCAGGCTGTCAGGTACAAAGGCAGTACCCAGCTACTACTGAGGTCAATAAGATTTTGGAGGCCAAATACTTTTATGGAACCGATCATAAGCTATATGGAAAATATATTATCCTCTTCATTACTTGCTTTTATGATGTATTTGATTCCTAAAAGCTATTGTGTCTATCATTTTATGTCTATGGCCAAGCACTCCAAAGCAGCTCCATGCCTTGTTTCATTGAAGTGTTCCCCCCCACCCTGCTGAGGGCCAACATGTAGTTTCATCGTGTATGCGGAAAGCCGGCACGCAGGGTGGCTGTGTATATAGGCTTTGGTGGGTTCAGTAGTTGTGGAAGAAGGAGCGTATAAGAACAGAGCAAGCTTATATGATACTTACATTGAATGTTCTTTGGCCATTTATAGATCAGTGACTTCCTAATGGTAATCCTCAATCACCTTCTCTTTTTTTTTTTTTTTTTTTTCCTGGTCTCCCCTTGAACCCATTTAAACTGTTCGCGCCCTATGTTTCACAGTCTTGATGATAGAGGAACTTATTTTGAGCTTTCCTCCTTCCAGTTTCATTTGAAGCTACTTAATTCTTATACTAGAATATATATGCCTGCCTCTGATACACCTGTTCAGCATCCACAAAAATGCACTAGAATAATTTTTGACCCGTGGAATTGAGCTGATCATCAGGATCAATAGCTCTTGATGGGCCTCTTCTCCCTGAATTTGTCTATTTTCTTTCTGAACCTATTTACATGCTCTAAAGATATCCTCATGACAAGTACTTAGTGAGAAAGCTCTTCTGTTTGCTCTAAAAGTACTGATTGTTTCCTTAGTTGCCTCGTGCTGGAAAATACCAAATACATTATTTCTATATCTGACTTCTCTGTGCCACTTACGATTTTATGGGCCTCTACCCTGTTCTCCTGAGTTTTCTTATCCCAGACTGAAGAGTCCCAGATTATTAATTTTGCTTCCTGAAGAAGCTACTTTTTTGAGATAAAGTATGTACACTCTCCAATTGTACCTTTCTGAACTGTTAAAGTTTTAAACCTGCATTTCAATTTGAAGTGGCCAAGGAAGTCCAAGAGAACACAAGGGATTTAGATGCTCAGTTCAAAGGCACCTCAGTCTTTGAAAAAATTATTTCTCGATGATTTGGTGAATTGAATATGGATTCTGATGAATTTCCCTATTATGATTCAGTTATACCCCTGGCTAGTAGCAAGGGAAAGTTATCACTTGCTAGTTCTTCTGAGGCATCCATGGTTCATTTTCCACCAGATGAATATTCACATTACAAAATCAGTTTTTTCAATTACAAAATTCTTCCAGATTCTTGGAGTCTCTTTAGGGAGAGCAACTCCAGTGTATATTCCCTGCACCTTGGGGTGGCATTTAAAACTTGAACGCATATTGTGCAATGTCCACAACTTGCTGTTATTCTCCTCGTGGTCCCCAGACTACACCCCAGTGAGAGGAGATTGTGATTCACCCAATAAATTATCATGACAAATCTACAGCCTTATGAATAATACATAGGAAGGATGGGATGGGGATATCTGTTGCCATTTCTGTGGATGTTACTAATAACCCGTAAAGTCACTCCTCTGGGGATGCTGTTCTGAAGAAGCACAGTGCTAAGGCTGCAGAGCATCTTGCTTGGCATGTAGAATTGCTGTTTATAATGCAGGTTGAATTTGCCAGCACATACAGAGAAAAAAAAAAAAAAAAGAAACATAAAAGGAAAAAAGAGAAAAGAAATCGTAGATGGAGCCAGCAGTTCTCTGCTTGCTGAGAAACAGAAACAGCCTTTGCTTAGGAAGGTAGAAGAAAAAATGATGATCCCATAATATACTTCTTGGCAAATAATCATTTAGGAGATATTAGAGAAATAAGTACAGTATGAAATGGAAGTGGCATTTTTTTTTGCCCTAAAGGGGATGTCTCTTATTCACCAATGCTGTTGAATAAAATATGAGCCCACAGTTTTGTTTTGTACTTCTGTATTTTTATTAAAATATTCAGGGTATAAATTTTAATAAATTGACAAAATAAAAATAAATAAATAAAAATCTACAGATGACCTGGTTTCCATCCAATCTGTACTACAGCAACTATAGCACCAGGACTGCAGAAATAAATTCATTTAAGCTCATACCACTACGACAGAGAGGTTCCGCTCAAAAAGTTTATGACTCCACCCCATGCAGTTCCCCCAAATTTACTGCATGCTCTTATTTCAGTATTATCTGTATCTTGTTGCTCAGGACCTTTGTCTTATCCAAACTGGGCAAAAATGAATGTGATTGCTGTAACTGATAGGGAGGTTCTTAAACGAAATACATGAGCGTTTCTTCTTGGAGTAGGTAAAAGCTGCTGATTTTAACTCTCTTTAATAAGGCAGTGTTAGACACAAGGGAAAAAGGGGTGAATTAAACTCTTCTGGAAATTTTGGGAACCTGGGACACTGAGTTGATGTTTTTCTCTCTAGGTTTTTCACTCTGAACACTTCACTTCCCCAGACCTGAGCAAGATAGCAGATGCCCAACTCTTTTTACTCTCTCTCTTTTTTAAATTTTATTTTATTTTTTTTTATTTTTAACCACAGCATGCAAAGTCAGCTTTTCTGACATCAGGTGGCCTAACAAAGCCTAAGAACATAACTAGCCCAAGCAAAAGTATGGGAGACAGGCATTATATTCTCATGTGTATGAGCAAGCTCATGATCAGATTCAAAATCAGAATCAAAATGATAAGCAGACCCAATCAGAGATCCACATCTCTTCTTTTTGCCCAACACCAGCTGCTGAGAATAACTTAATTCTATTTGCAGTCTAATCATCAGCATGTGTACTAAAGGAGGACAGTATTTTTAAGTATCTAGAGAGTAAATTTATCAGAGACAAATGCAAGTCCAGAAACAGAATCTGCTCACACCCAGGTTGAGCAGACAGGGTCAGGTGCGTTAAAGGTATTAGAAGGATTAAATGTGCTAGCAGACAGAAAGCCTAGCAGAATTTTATTAAGATACAGGGAGATGAATATTATTAAGCCTGGTGATCATACATGTCATTTTGGGAGAAGAGGGTATTAGAAATGGAAGCAAACATCATTAACAGCAACTAAAGGAACAGTTTCATCTGCATACATAAATATTTTAGCCCTTGCTTCTTCCTCTGGGTAGGTCATTAAAGAAATGCTCAAGAAAAAATAGTAATAAAAAAGAGGATGAAGCATTCACCCTGAAGGCATTCAACTGAAAACATGAGTACAAGGTTAAGAAATGTAGGGAGAAATGAGACTAAAGGGCCGTCCTATGTGCACTTTGAAAGCAGTGTAACATTTCTGATGTTTGTACAAACAATACTAGGACCTGGCTGTGCCATCTCGATGCTGAAGGTTCTGAATAGCAACATGTAGATGGGGTTTATTACTGCCTTGGGAACTTGGAATACTCAAAATCAGCTTGCAGTCACATTTGGAGCACTGACTTTAATAGCTGACTGGGAGAAAATGCTTGAGGATATGGTTTTCATAGGCAATTGCCCAGGGATCACCTCATCAGGATTTTTGCCTTTGTGAAGCATCAAGAAGGTGTTTAAAGGTGAATGGAGATACAATGTGGAAAGTTTGGGCTTCATATCACTTAACACATGAGAAAAACACACTGCTGAGATTTGCATGGGCTGTGTCATACCACAACATTGCTCATGCCCAAATCCTCACTCCGTCATGTTCAGGCTCTTTCCAGAACTAGTAACAGAGATATCTCCCATTAGTCTCCTTGATCTGTCAGTAAAAAGTCACTGTCTTGTCGCTATTCCAAAGCTTGAAAAGGAGGGTTGTCTTTGCTATAGTGAAATGCAAATCAGCTTTCTCAGGCTTCCATCCACAGCAAGGTGTCTTTTGGAAGTGGCAATAAAATGTTTCCTAAGAACCACCTTCTCTTTTCCCTGTCAAGAATGAATATCAGTTCAGAGTGATGCCGCTCTATCTGTAGAGTTAAAGCTGGCAGGTAATTCATCATCCTACACTGAGTTGACTCATTAGAAACTCCAGAAACTTAGATATTCATATCTTTCCCATTATTCTTATTTCACAAAGTTTCCTGTCCCTCTGTTTTGTCCTTTGTTGCTAAATTGCAATTATCATGGATCTTTGATCTCTTCACCTGTGGGTGACCCACCCATCCATCACCACAGAGATTTTTTTAGACAGTAAAAATCCAAGACTTTCTTCAGATTGAAATAACCTCTAAAGATAGCACCTCCCTGTAGAACAGCCATACAGGTTGCGTCCAAATGGAGGTGTGTATGTGTGTGGAGGGGTGGCATTTCCAGCTCAAAGAAGCAAATGATCATTAGTGATTTAAGAATCAGATTTTATTTCAAGAAAAGATATGTTTGTGGCTTAAAAAAATCCTGTCCTTTTCAAGCTTTTAGTAAACATCTTCCTTGCACTTTCTGATAAATGGCATCATCACCGTGTCCAGAAACTAGGATTCTACAGAAAATCACAAGTAGCTTTGACCTTGAGTATGTAGGTGGGCAGATAGAATTGGACATGTGAATGGACAGTTTCTGTTGCTTTGTCCCGGTCAGCTGGAACATGTGCAATCTATCCAGAGCTTTAAGCTGGATTTGGTGTGTGTGAACTGAATAGCTCAACAGTATGAATACTGTATGTCTGTTCAGCATTTCCTGACAGCATGATCCTAATTAGATATCTATGGTACAGCTAATTTGCAAAGTTATGATGAACCTGCCTAGATCATTCTAAATGCAAAACTGACCTGCTAAAACTATCAGGCAGGTTGGATATAGAGAAATCTCAGAGAAAAATAGAGAAGATCCAGAATCTACTTGGGCTCATTTCTATAGCGAAAAAATTGAACTTGCATAGAATAATGGCTGTTTTTCCCTCGATGTAAGCTTCAACACTCCTATTTCAAGACCACTTTCATTTCTCAGGACTCATTTTTACCTGCAGTGAGTGGTGTTTGTATCTACAGCTTATAAAAGATTCAGTTGAAAAAAGAATAACATAAAACCTAACACTGAATTCTGCTCTATTCCAAATACTAAAATGAATTGAGGGTACATTTCTATCCTTATGAGAGATTTTTTTAAATTTATTTTTTTCTTCATGTTTTTTACTTTTCAGCTAAAATTTCATTTTTGCACAAGCAATACCCAATGGTATCTCTTTAAAATTTTAATTGAACATGAGAGTTGCTATTCATTCACACTTCACCATTGAAAGGGGCAAAAGGGAGGCAGATTGGAAATTACCATATTTATGACACATTGATAATGAATGTGAAATGCCGTCCTCTAGCAATTTTCTTAAGCTCTGTGCTCTGTCTTCTAAGTTCTTCCATGGGATTAGTCCTGCACTTCTGCAGTGCCAGCACCAGCCAGATACCTTCTGTGGTTCACTGTGGTGTATCTCAGGCATTTGGAAACTCAGAATTTCCAATTGCAAACATTTTGAGCCTAGATCTGGTATGTGTAACATTTGTGTTTATTGAGGAAAAATGGGAAACATTACAACAGCAACAGTTGTTTCTTGCAATTCTATGGGAATCTGTACCCAAAGTTGTGCATTGGATTATTGACAAGGAAAATCCAGCCCTGATGTGCCCACTGGATTTAGTGAGGAATAATATGACCCAAGCACACACAAAACAATTCTTATTACCAGGCTGGGCAGTAGGGCTCATAGCTCCAGGAGTTTTCTAAAACAGCATGCCTGGGAGAGACGGCTTCTAAAATAACACTCTGCAGAAATCTAGGCCCAATAACTAAGGCTCCAGTAAGTCCTGAGCACTACCACCTCACCTTAAGGCCTCTAAAGCTGAAGAGTTCATAATACTTCTAGGAGTAGGGTAACATTATGAGGGATGTGGTGCCATTGCAGCTGACTCCTGTCTACACTGGAGTCATGGATGTGCTGCTTTTGGTCCTGGAGGCTCAGGCCATCCTGCTTTAGGGATCATTGATACTCATGTGACTGGGCAGTTTCCAGCCAAAACCAGGACTTTTTTTTTTCTTTTTTTTCCTCTTAGTTTTCCATCAACTCCTTTAGCTGTCTCACTGTACAAACATGTATGTGAGTACCATTGGCAGCAAAGGGCTGGGGGTTAGGACCATGCAGCTTTAGAAGGAAGACCAAATTAAAAAGATAGCAGTTGTATTCTAGATTGTGCCACACTTTATGCTTTTTTCATTACAGTGCTGAGTTTGAAGAGGTCTAGCACTCCTGACCCCCACACTCCAGAGCATTGCCACTGTTCTCATCTCTGGAAACAAGTGTGGATATGAAGCTGGAGAAGATGATTGGTTTGGCTCCAGGAGTTGCCTGCAAATGCTGTTCAAGAAGCACAAAAATCTATTGGGCTCTTGTGGTGATGGTGTCTGACAGAAATACCCATCAGAGGGTACAATGAAAATTTCACACTTTGCTTGGCAGTGCAGCTCATAGCTATTACCCTTTTGGAAAAGTGGACAGGTACAAGAATGAGGCAGGTGGTTTTTGTTCTGAAGTAGATATTGTAAGGCACTCACCATCAGCAATGCTATTTGGGCCATTTTTGCTGAGCTGCACTGTCTGCACAATAATACCACTTTGGGCTTGATGACTGGGCAGCCTCATATGGTAAGGGCTGCAATAAGGTGTGAAATAAAGATTTAGTAGCATAGTATTCCAAATGCAGTCTCGCAAAGGAGTTCATTACAGTTCCATTAAAACTGTAGAGCTAGCATTAAAAACAGGTAAGAAATGAAATAAACAAACAAACAAACAAACAAAACCCACAAAGTTTCTGCACCAGCAGTCACAGATCGCACAACTGTCACTGTTAGCACAGTTGTCTGATTATAGACATAGGACCCGGAGGTCTCGGAAACTGTCAGCCCATAGGATTAGGAGTTCTTGCCTAAGCAGAAGAGACTTTGTTCATGTTGGTGAATATCATCCATCTTTCACAGTCCCCCACCTCTCAGTATGGCTGGGAGGTATTGAGCACAAGAAACTTAATTGGGTCAAACATTTCAATTCGTATCAGAAACCCATTTAAAAAGTAAAGGGCTGCTCATGCATCTCTGAGGGCAACCACTTTGCTCCCTATTGATTTCTAAATGGTTTTAGTCTTGGTCTCCAACAGATCTTCAGAAACTTTTTTTTTTTTTTTTTTTTTTTCCTCAGGGAGCTGAGTTTTTTTCCCATACAAAATTCTGGATTTGTCTGAAGGTGGTGAGGGGTTTTAATAATTATTCCCTCTTGAAATATTGTACAGAAGATGATTTGAAATGGTGAAAACATTCGTTTTGTGCATTTTTTGAGCTGAGACACATTTCAGAGCCAAAACACAGAAATGTCATCAGTTCAGTGTAAAGATAGGTTGAAAAAGATGTTGATGGAATAGAAATACAGAATTTTATGAATCCATTCATGGATTTCATCCTATATGCAGATGTTTTGAAACGTTAAATTTTAATTCAAAACTGCAATGGAAAACATTTTACCTTTTGCAAGAGATTTCACAGTCTGGGAAATCTGTTTGCACACCATCAAGTTTTTTGTTTGCTTGTTTTTTACCAGTAAAAATAATACTCTGTGTCAAATTTCAAGCAACATCTGGAAATTTGTCTTTATTAAGTTATGTATCACTCCTTTCTATTGCATTCTTCTGTCTATGTTTCTGTCTGTCTTTGCCACCTCATAAATCTGTAAGGTGAAGTCATTTTAATGTTGAGATAAGTGTACAAATACAGTTAGGGAATTTTATTCACCTAGGTGGCAACTTTTCAATATTAATTTGTCTTCTTTGTCCTTCTATAAGATCTCACAGGAGTAATAATAAAACTGATCCCCGTATATGAGAGACTAAAAGCATTTGCTTCAAAGCTTCTCATGTGCAGAAGGCACAGGCATACTGTCCAGGAGAGTTGAGCTGATTTCTGGTTCTGCCACAGATCCTGTTTTTGTCTTTGGCCAACTTCTTTGATCTCTGCTTCCTGCTGTCTTAGGGAAGAGGTACATAACTTTTGTGTTGGCTATTGAGGTTTTGGTTCTGTGACAGAGGAACTGGGTAAACATTATGGTGTTAGTTTTTTATTATAAGGGGCTAGGGGTGTCCCTAAGTTCCATGTGAATATGAGCTATAATTACAAATATTGCCTTTTAAGGGACGTGTGCAACCCAGCTGAAGGCTACCAAACTCAGGCTATAGAAACGTAATGTATGCAAATAGTGCAGTGCTGCGTGTAAGAGGATATGATTTAAAGTAATGCATTTTAACACGGCATTATACACTTGCCAAAATGATTTTCCTGAGTTAAAGTCCTACTTTTAAATGACAGTACATCAAGACACATCCTGAATTAACTTGGCCAAAAGCTTCTTGTGATAAATAGCTGGTGCAGTAGTACAGGGTACAACTGACCCACACTCTGCAGAGACACCTTCTCCTGCCTTGTATTTTGGACATTTCTGTGGGATGGTAAAGGTGAAGGCTTGACTTATGAATGATATTTTGAGCTGGACATTGCTTCTCTATGTGCAGGTGAACAAGAGGGAGAAAGTATCCAGCTTCGCTGTCCGCACCGGTGGTGTTTAGAAGTACATGGGGGAGACAGATGGTGACTACAGAGTTGAAGACTTTGTAAGGACAGTAGAATGCAACTGTCCTATGCAGAACCAGTTGCTCCAGTAATGTGAGAAGGTATGAGACACATTCCTCAGTCACCATCTACCACCAAGCTCCTGACTCTGAGCCAGAGGGGTAGAATTTGGGCAGGAGGATGGACAAGGGGCTGAGGAGTCCCTGGTCTGGCAGTACCAGGTGATCAGTTTGAGCTGCCCCAGGGAGCCAGGGAGTCCCATTTGGGGGGAAAACTTCCCTTGAAGCAATACTCAACCAGGATGTTCCTTTCGGTTGTAATATCAGGGCTGGGACCTTGGTGTCCAGGTGTCCAGGTGCTAGAAAAGTTTGCTTTCTGCACAGAGCATGACAACCCCCGCAATACCACAGTCATTCTCAAATCAACAGTCCTCATGGATGGCATCCAAATCCAAGGAAATACTAATTATGAACAAAAATACAAATGTAGCAGACAAGTCTTTTGGAAAAAGTGATTTATCTGACTAAGCAGAATTATTAATTATCAGTTTATCAGTAGCTTGACATAAAACACATAATTATATTGGCAAATCATTTAGTAATTAGGGCACAAGTTAATTGCTGTCGTTCACCAGCTGCATAAAATCTCCATGAGGCAAACAATGGGACCCCAGTGGGGTAGAGGCAATTTTAGCACACTTCTTCAATTAATAAAGTTGAAACTATAAAACCAACATAATTGCAGTGGTTGACAAGAGAGTGTGTGTGTGAGTATGGGGAGAAATAAGGAGTAAGAGTTTTGACAAACTAATGGCAGTAAATAATCAAGATTTAATGATTTCCTAAAATACTTTTTTTTTTTTTTTTAGGAAAACCATAGTCTGAAGAGAAAAAGAAAGGAGAGTCAAAAAATGTACTGGAATAGAAATGAGTGGGTGTCACTGGGTTACTCTGAACAAATCTGTGGAAAAATGAATGCCTGGTATTTATGGACTTCCCATAGGGCCAAAAAGAATTTGTGTGATCTAAAAAAAAAAAAAAAAAAAAAAAAAGGTATCTTCCTACCTGCTTGTTAGAGTTTTATTTGTTTGTTTGTTTGGCTGCTGCTATTGCAAAACATAGTCTGGCTGGGGAGTTTGGGCACTGAACCCCTCCACAACCTGACCGTACTTGGCCAACAAGAATTCTGAAATAATGAATTAACTGTTTCTTGCCACTCAGTACTATCTTCAGATATAACAGTTTCTAAAAACTTAATACGTAGGAGATACTTTTCCTCATAAGGTTTTGTATCTTGAAATTGATTTCAGATCATGATTGCCCCCCCTTTCTTTTAATATTTATTCAAATTAGAACAGTACTTCAAAAAGCAATAGCTGAGAGCCCAAATATTTATGATACTCCAAGAACTGGGAATAAGCAAGTAACCAGCACATGTTGCCAGCTTGGCAGTAGCTGCAGGGACTGCAAAACAGAGCACACAAGGAAGCAGTGCTTCTCCAATCCTAGCTCTGTGTCACATCTAATTCCCTGCATCACCATTGCCCTTGGTGACATTGGTAACTGACATTAGGTGATGATGCAGCCAGGTAAACTCAGTTGAATTAGCTATTCAGAAGAGATTAGCAGAGCATTCAGTTTATTTTCTTTCCACTGGTTACACCACTATTCTGAACAGGTAGCAAAGAAAAGAAAATGATTTAGATTCAATTTATCTTTTGGTATTTAACATGACAGTGAAACCACCTTCATGCCTGCACATGGAAAACCAGTCAAACACAGAGAAACCCTGTGGGTTTATGGTAGTCCTCTGAAGGAATCTGTCTTTATGCTGGTTGCAGAATATGGCCAGGCTGCTTATAAAGCTCAGTCAAGTGTCAGGCTACCTGGACTGAACCTAAGCAAAAAGATCTAGATCTGGTGAAAGGGAAGGGATTTGTCAGGTCACTGTTGATATCTGTTTGGAAAGGTAGGAATTGTATATCTATCAGTAACCTAGAGTTTTGCTTCACTACCTCTGTTGAATCACTGGTAACTTTATTGTATCTCCTCCTCCTCCTGTTTATCATTTGCACTTCTATCCGGAGCCAAACTAGGACTTGTTGTGTAAGGTGCTGTGCAAACACAGAATGGGAGATTACACAGACAGGCAAAGCAGATGATCAGGGCACCCGCCTTTGAAATGACTTGTCTGGGTACTCTGGCAGAGTGCTGGGGCTAACATAGACTTCTATCCTGTTCAAGGTGCCTTCAGGTACTTATGCAATGTGAAAAGCTTCTCAGTATGCATGGAAGTAGGAGAATCTATCACTATTAATTGGACTGTTCTTGGGTAATCTGCTAATTTTCCTCAGCTTTGTGCAAAGGTATTGAAATGGAGAGACAGAAAGAAAGAGACTATAGCAGTTTTAGAGTTTCACTCCAATTAGACTATTTCCTGATATTTTAGATAGCAGAGATAAATGTGAAATGTAGATGGAATATTAATAATCTAAAATTGGCCTTAACATTTAAATCAAAGTACTGAAAATGAGGCTTGGTCAACCTGTTTCTAAGCTCCTTGAACTTTCCTTGTAAGAATGCTCAGCCATTTGCAAATGAGACGCTTGGAAGTCAACGAATGACAGGTGTTGGCTAGCTAGTAGCTGTTAAATCACCCTCTCCTCAGGTGAATCTTGTCTTTTTGTCATTAGCTTTAATAACAATAGCAGTCATATTGTTACCAGCGATTAATTAACAGCTAAAGTGTCTGAAAAGTTGGTACTGGAAGATATCTCCATTTTGTGATGACGAAAAAAAAAAGACCAGTCCGACTGTTCTGGATTGCTCACTCTTAAAAGATATGGCTGAACAGTGATGATGCCTCAGCAAATATGGGGAGCAGTGAGTTGGCTCACTCAAAGAAATGTTAAGCACAGCATGGAAACAGGCGATGAAGAATTGGTCCCTAGGTGGCAGGATGGGCGAACAGACTAGGTGAAAGTACTGTACTGTGAATGAAAAATGGCTGGAAAACCATATGGGGAGAAAAGCTCTGTAGTTAAACTACTGTCTGTAGTTAAACTGCAAGGATGTATTGAGAGGGATCCCACAAGCTGCTGTCCTTAAACTGTTCTTAACAGTTTGAATGATGGAATAATAATATGATTGTTAACCTGAGACTGATGTTGAATGAGGTGATACTGTAAATATGCTGGAGAATGAAAATGGAGACATGATTTGGAAAAGGAAATAGCACGCAATTCAACAAGGTGAGTGTAAGTTTCTCTACTTGGCAGGAATAATGTGCTGTGCAAACACAAAGAAGAAAACAGTTAGCCAGGTACTATTTCTAGGACAGTGGGAGTAGAGAAAATGAAGCAGTTTCAGACCATGAATATAATGCAGATCTCATTCTGGGATACAGACCAGGGAGGTTTCCTGCAGCATATTTGGTATAACCATCCCTGGGACCCAATACGGCCTTACTGGGATGCCAGGTTTAAGTTTGGTCACCATATTTCAGGTGGTGCAGATGAGCCTAGAAAGCATTGAGAACTTGAAAGCTGCTGCCAGGAAATTTGAAGGAACTGGGTGTGATTAGCCCAGGGAAGTGATAACCAATTTCAGTGTGAAAAGGGGCTTAAATTGTAGTGAACTATTTATGTTAGATGCCAAGAAAAGATTTCTAACAGTAAGGTAGTTATGCACTGGAAGTAATTATCTAGGGATGGTGGTGATTTACCATCACTGAGGTCTTGAAGTGCACTTAGGTGTGAAAGCACACTTATGGCAGCGCTGAGGCATCAACAGGGCTGGGAGAGGCTTATGAAGCTCTCTCAGACTCCCTCTCTCCCTCTTCCTCTGTGATTCAGTGATCCAGCAGAAATACGAATTGTGAAGATGGTGAGAGAAACTTTTTCCTTCAAAGTTTGTGGTCCCTGTTTTGCATATCTAAAGGCTACAGCTCAGCTCTTAGATGTTTATTCCAAACAAAGTTAACTCCTGAAGCTTTCTTAGCGTGGCAAAGCTTCATCAAGCGCCCATGCGTGTAGGTGGGAAAATTAGCTAGCTAACTAACTGACATTCGCAAATGGGTTGAAGAGAGCACAGAAATCAGCCTCTTTGGAAAAGCAGAGAGATTCAGGCTCATACATTAAAACCTCCACTGGGACCATTTCATCAGTGTCGACACAGGGCAGAGCGAGTCAGTCAGAGGCATCCTGTGCAGCACACTCAGTTTTGCTATTCCAAAGCAGAAGATCCAGATGACTGCCCAGAGAAGCCAAAAATGTCCACATCCAACACGCAGAAGATTAAAATCTTCTTGTCTGAAAACCAAGTACAGATAAATTCATTCAGAGAAGAGTATCCACACCCTACCGAGCCCCCATTCAGCTATATGTGATATCCCTAGGAGGGCAGACATAGGAGACAAAACTATAGACCTGGGGTGATCATATCAACTCCTTGTCAATCTGAAATATAATTAGGATTATTCCTAAAGGCATACTCATCTGTCATTCAGGTTTTGTGTTCAGAGGATGGCAATTAAGTGCTATTAATATGAGAAACTCATTGATCCAATCACTGCTTGTGCATGATTTGCACAGACATTAATCTAGTCTAGCTTGGTCCATGAACATGATTCAGTTATGCATATAATAATGATGATGATAATGACAGTAAAAATAATACAGTGAGCACTTATTTCTTGAGCAACGCTCATATCTACTTATAAAAGCACATTCACTATGCTAAAAATGTTTGAAAAATTGCATTTTTTTCTTTGTGGAATTCTGAATTAGTTTTCATTCCACAGAAATAAGCAAGTCACTTTATTTATTTATTTATTTATTTACTTATTTTCCTGCTTTCTATACTGCTCTCAATTCTTCCATACCCTTTTCCAATTTTGGCAGGCTTAAAGAAAAAAAAATAAATCCTTTTTCATTTACCTCTGTTTTTCAAGCTCCTCTTTTTCCAGCTACTTCATAGTGGAAATGATCTTGACAAATAGTACAATTAAAATGAAGCAAACCAATACAAAATTATGGGGGAAAAATACAAAGAAAACAAAAAAAAAGAAGAAATACAAATATTTTGTTAAAGGAAGGCAAAAACATGACAAGATAGGATAAAGACACATGCTAGAAGAGTCAATTAAAAAAAATTCCTAGGAAAAATATGACTAGTTTTACACCTCCCAGATATGAATTCTCCTTTATATGCTTAGCGATTTGAAGAACTCCATACTGTCTTATGGTATTGGATAGCAACCTCCAACTGTTTGTTATTCTACCTTGATTTGAGATTAGAAGATGAATCCAAACTCAGCTGAAATAGAAAGACTAGGCAGGAAGCATACTAAAATATTATTTGTGATAAAACAACACCTGATCTGTAAAAATATCAAAAGCAAAGACCCCCATGCCCCAACTACTTCAATCACTTCTTAAGTGTTCACCTGCTTTCTCTCCATCCCTCAAAAAACTCTTACTCTAAACTCATAACCTGTGATTACTCCCCAGGCTTAAAATTTTGCAGGTGCTTCTGTGCTTTACTGAACTGAAGCCATAATGAACATTTGACATCTAGGACTGTTTCTGCAGTTAATAACAATATGTGATATGCTATAGGAACATTCAAATCCATCTTGCTTGGATAGAAGACAAAGCAAGCTCAGGGGAAAGAAATCTTAATGCAGTAATATCTGAGACAGTGGCAGAGAAAAGCAATGAAAAATACTGGCACAGCTAATGCCTCTTTGTGCAATTATTTCCACTTTTATAAGTTTGCCCCTGTGTGAAAGTTTTCTCCTTTAAACTGGGCTGGCAAAGATAATCCATTAATTCAACAGCACTGGAAAGTTAACATTTTTTCCCTTCATTAGCAAGTTCAAAATTGCATTTTATTTCCATTTTGATGAGATTTTTATGAGTTAGAAGAGATGAAGTTGAACCCCAGGAGCTTAATGGACCCAGAAAGATCGCAGATACAGGATTGAATTCAATGAACCGTGAGGAGTTTAGTAAATTAATTAAATTTAAGAAAATAATGATTTTTTTGTCTGCTGGATTAAAAATGCTAAAATGCAATGAAAAGTTAATTTAATGCTAAAACTTTTCCCCTAAATTTATTTTGCATCGGTATTAAATAACTTCTGCAAATCTTAAAAAGAAGGAGAGGACTTGTAGAAAAATAATTATTAATCTGTTTCCTGATTCCCTACTGTATCCTGAAATCATTTCAGTCTAAAGACTGTCATTTAGAATTGTGAGTAGACTACTTTGGGGTGTCTGTAGGGCTTTTCAGACCTACACCTCCTCTGCAGCTCTTTGATGGTTCATGTTGCAGGAGCAGCTGAACTGATGAGAAGTGGGGCTGATCTCCTGAAGTTTGTAGCCCAATATGTTCATGTGTCTGTGATGCAAAGACATGAGGTTATGAGCTACAAGACTTTCTAGTGACAGAAACTCTCATGTCCCCTTCCAAATGAAAAAGATGAAGGACTAAAGTTTGTTTATTAAGCTGTTTGTGTCCCAACAGTAGGATGTTTTGTTACATCTGATATAAGTTGCTTCTTTACTTGGTTCCACCCAGTCAGCACTTTGTAGCATTTCTTATGTTGTATTGCAGACGAAAGAAAAACCCAATCTCCAAGACTGTCTTCATGCACTTTTTAGAGATGAAAACAAACAAAAAAAGCAACTCCCTAAAATAAACATCGAACTGCTAAATAAAACTTCCACCTTCCTCATCCCAATCCGATGCATGAACCTATCAGATCAGTGAATATGTTGGAACAAAATCTACTTTAATTCTGAGTAGCTTAGTGGTTTTGTTGTTGTTATTTTTCTTTTATTCTCTTTTCACACGTGATGTCAGACATTGCAGAGCCAGCTCCTGCCATGTCAACAGCCTGTGTGATACTAAAACAAACAACACAGATAATTTCAGCAATTAGCAGGGGATGTTGGTGTCACTGTGGAAACCGTGACAAGAAAACCTGCCACAAAGAAAGGTAAAAAAAAAATGGTTAGAAAAGCAGAATCAACTCAATCTTCCTTCTTTTCTTCCTCATGGGAAAACCATTGCAAAGAGTGACATTTCAGAAGCCTGTCATTATTGATGATGTGACAGATTCAGATGTAGCCATTGGAGGAATATGACTTTATTCTGCATCCCAAGACAATGCATGAATTTCTTTTAAAAGAATGATTGGCTTTGTCCCTTGATTAATGACCTGCTACTCAACAGCAGCTAACCAATTGTACTGGGTCTTTCCCTGCAGCAGCCTCTACAGTGCTTTGCTCTGCACTCGTAGCTAGAACAGCAGGGGTATCACACCGGTGTTGTGTCTGCTGCTGAGCAGTGCTGGCACAGCATCAGGACTCTCTCTAACCCTCCTAGGGGGTGGGCAAAAAAGCGAGAAAGAAACATCACCAGGGCAGCTGACCTGAACCAACCAAAGGGATATTCCATACCATATGATGTCACACTCAGCAAAGAAAGGTGGAAAAAGGAAGAAGGGAGGGGTGGGTGCTCATTGTGAAAACGTCTGTCCTCCTCCCAAACACCGGCTACATGCGTTGAGGCCCTGCTTCGAGGATGTGGTCAAGCATCACTCATTTGTGGGAAGTAGAGAGTATTTTATTTCCTCTGCACTTCCACATAGCCTTTACTTGTTTTGTTTTGTTTTTCCCCTTCCCCCTCCTTTTTCCCCTTTCCCTTTTTTCCCTTTTCGTTAAATTGTTTAATTAATAATAATATTTCCTTAATATTTTTTTTTCCTTTAATGAAATTATCTCAATCCATGAGTTGTTCTTTACTTCTTCCCCTCCTCATCTAAGGAGGGGGAGTGAGAGAGCGGTTGTGGTGTTCAGCTGCCTAGCACAGTAAAACCACCACACCAATGTTCAAAGCATGGCTTCCAGCAAAAAAATTAATCAGTGACTGAGAAATAGTGTGACCAAAACAGAGAGGTAGTCTAAATTCTATCTGCAGAAGAATGAGTTGAGATTAGTCAAATAGTATCTACTGCTCCGGTTGGTGATCTCCACAGAGCATTGCTCTTTAGTGGAGTTCAGGCAGAGAGATGGGCTCCAAGGTCATTTGGTGTTGCTGAGATCCTATGGAAACCACCTAGGAATTGTAATATTTGTCCAGGACTACCAGATACCACTGAACTCAAAATGCCCAAGGGCTGTGTTCATATGGCATGAACTGCTGCTGATCATAAGCCGTGCTTACGCTTCATGAGTAGATAAAATGATAGCTTGTTTTAAAATGCATGCAAGACATGGTAGAAGATGACAGTCTATAGTACAATGAATGATGCAAGGCATAAAGAATTGACTATGTATGTAGGGAAAGGGGACATTATTTGGATCCATTGGAATGTGGACTTCTGGATACTTTGTTCCACTGTGCATTGCTGGTCACAGGTGCACCACATCAAGCTCAGTTCCTGCCATTCTACAAGAGTGGCAAAACCAGGACTGAATATATTGGTGGTTAAAAACAAGCGATAGGTTTAGGATTTCAGTCCATGTGATTTTGTAGAAATTGCTTCTTGTGAAGTCCATCGTGGGATAGTTGAAAATGAGTCAAAGTCACTGGGTTTCTATCTGTAGCCAGTGAGAAGGAGAGAAACAGGAAGAAGAAGGTGCCTACAGTTTTAATTTTTGTTAGTCCTTGTTGAGTTTAAAAATAAATTTTAAAAATCTCATGAAAATGAACCCTTTGGTATTTGGCATTTTCTCACTACAGGTGCTTTGCAGAGCATGGTCAAGACACCTTTTGGTCCCTTATAGCAGAGAGCCATCAAAGACAAACCTAAGGACTGGATCTGACCTGGAGGCTAATTTTACCCCCTTTGTGAACAGCTAGCTGCTGTACAGGCAGGAACGTGGGTGGTTGTGATCTCTCAATGTGGGTTGTGCAGGCAGGCACTGACTCGCATTAGCCCCCCCGCCCCAGTCTACTAGGGAAGGTTGAGGAATGAGAAGGCCCACTGCATTCAACAGTTGAGAGACTCTGTTGAGAAGGTGAAAATGTCCCTCTTTCTAACTGCAGTCAATGGAATGTTCTCTGTCAGATGATGACTGACTTACTTTAAATTCACTGTTTTTCTTATTTTAAATTACTCTAAATGCAGAGTGCATTAGGACTGTTTTCTCTTTGACTCCTACCTCTAGGGATTTAAGGGTCCTTCCCTCCCCACCAAAATCTTTATTTCATATATAGCTGTTCTTTTGAGCAGAAAGATGAGCTGCGAAATTAACAGCCATCTAACATTGTATTTTGACAAGACAATGTCAGTTTTTGTTTATCACCTCAGTCTGTTGCACCACATTAAGCCAAGCTCGGTGATGTGAGTTGTCTGATCTGCACAGTGTTGGGTTGCAGAAAAGCTCAGGTTGGAGCCAGGCATGTATAGGCTTCTTGTAGTTTATTTTAAGTGAAAGTCACATATTTGCAATTCACTTTACCTAAAATCTGTTACAATAAAATGTATTCCAGTCCAACATCTTGAAGTGTGCAGAGCTTCATTCCAGAGGCTGGTGACTTAGACGATCTTGCAGAAGCAGCAGGCTTCCTCTGTTCTTGCCATTTCTTATGAGTATGAGGTATGTGACCTCTCATATGAGGGAGGGATTGAAGAACACAAGGGAACAGGTAACTTGTATATTCTTGTGTGGGAATGTGCTCCTTAAAAGTATCAGACCAATGATGAAAAAAAAAGGACCTCCAAGAACAGCGTTTTTTCAATCCTTATCATAGCTCAGAAGATCCTGTTTCCATGCTGGTGTTGTTGTAAGCCATGGAACTATTCCTAAAAATGAGCACATTAAAACAAGTCATCTAATAACTTGCATAGAATCATTACTTTAATTGTTTTAAAGAGCTTTGAAGCACTGTGTGGCAATTTGGATAATATTTCTGGGCTCAGTTTATGAATTCTCTTTGATAGTAGGAAATCACTATGTGGATTCCTGTTCTTCTGAAAGCTCTGTAAAGGAATGTGGAGTTTTTGCTGTATTTATTTATTTTTTCTTTCATATGCTTCCCATTTGAGCCAGAATCGGAGAGAAAGGAAATAGTTCTACATTGCTAGAATAGGGCTAATGCAAGGCTTGCAATGGGAGTGATAAAAGTTGATAGTCATCCATTAAAATGAGGCCTGCTTGACAACAAAATACCTCATCTCAAGATGAACCTTTCTTTCAAGTCTAGCCTCTCAGGCAAGGTAGAAGAAACTAAATAATGAATCAGATGCTGAGAAATTTGACCACTCATTAAGGTTTGTCAGGGAATGCCCTGACTACAGAGATTAGAGGTTAAAAATGTTCCTTCTCTGGCCATGTCTGAGGAGGTTTTAGCAGGGAAGGTAAGTTAGAAGAACAGTCATACACTTCTATTAAGACTAGAGTAATTTCCTTGATCCCATGTAGAAATCTAATCTAATATCCAAAAATAAAATAAAATAAAAGCTCATGGCATACCTTCTTGCTAGGAAAGTGAGCAAGTTAAATACATAGAAACACATATTAGTCTCACAAAAGGTCTGTTTTTTTGTACTAGCTAAAGCAAACAGGTCTTGAGGTGCCTGTATATTTGTAATAATGTGTGTCATCCAAATAGTTTGACTCCAAAATGCTGTGAATAGAATCTGGAAAAGGATTGCCTTTAAGGTTTGAGCAGCCCAAATGAGACTACTTGGCTATCAAGGTGCCATTTACGTAAAGGAGTAAAGAAGTCCAGAAAATAAAATGACGATGACAAGGGAAGAACCATTATTACTTTCTACTCATGACAAATGGAGCTTAAATGGTTTTGGGATCAATCGAATAGTTTCCTTGGCTGTGGAACACTATGGAGGCTATAACACAATTGTAGTAAGTCCTGCTATTACATGCTCCCACAAAAGTGGTTTGAAGTCATCTCACAAAACGAATAGGAGTGTTGCTTCCTGCCTTGATACTTGCCTGGCTTCCTCAGTCTTTGCAGATTAAGCATGTCTGTCTTCTTGGTGTGTAAAGATTTCTAAAGGATGTTCCCTCAGCTGCAATATTACCACAAGATATTTACTTCTTATCAGCCACATGATAGATTGTATTCATTCCCATTCAGGTAAATCTGGAACAGGAACTGGGATGTGGGTTTCACATACCACTTTAATTTACCTTTTGCTCCTTCTGAGCATTTACCAGCAATTCTATATATACTGCAGTCATGGAGGTTGTGCTCTGTTTCTTGTTCTGCTTTTATTTTCCAGGTGAAGAATAAGAAAGGAGTTTTTTGAAGCCATTTACCTATTTTCAAATACACCGCTGTCTTCCTGCAAAGTGAGAAGTAATGTTTAGAAACTCCAATAGGCTATTATCAGACTGATGCTGGGAATAAAATAGGTAGGATAGAGCTTTGATGGAGTCCTGAAAACAACTGTAACTATTTGTATCTTAGAATTATACCTGCAGATTACCCAGATCTCTCTGAGTATGTTACAGTATCTGCCTTGACCTCTGCCACTTATTTTCAGGTTTCCATACCACTAAGGAAGATTTTGCAGTGAAGAAACAAACCTGGCTCTCATTAGAGTCACTGGGAATTTGTCAAGTCTGTGGCTACTGGGGTTTGGTTTAAAGTCTCCATGTAAAGAAAGCAATGGATCCGACATCATCTCATTGTACCAGTGGTCCAGGGGGTGAGCGAAGGAATCCCTACAAAGATCTCTGTAGCACAACACAATTTTTCCAAGACATAAGCAGCAGGGACAAGCCATAGCCAGAGCTCAAGATACTGACCTTATTTGATTGTTTTTCTTCTTATTAGGCTAATCACTCAAAGGAGACTGTTGCTGTACTCTAGGGTTAGGCCTTACTGCCCTTGCCGGAAAGGCAACACAGCCATATCTTTTTCAGCAAAGGAGAGGGAGTCAAAACACATATGCTCTGTGTGTGGTAGTGGCTCCCTAGCCTGAGGTTTGTCTTGGGACAGAGCAGAGGTTGGTGGTTACAGACAAAACCTTGTGATAGGGAGCCAGGCAGGGGTCACAAGTAGTTTAATTACCCATAAAGGGAGAAAAGGAGACATCACATATCAGTAGAATGTGGTTGCCAGTGGCACCACTGCCAGTACTGCTTGCTGCATGCAGTAACCAGTGTTGGGGTAAGAAGATACTTTTTAGAGGACAATAAAGCAGGACAGGCCTGTCCCTCTCCCTCTCTTCCCCCACTCCCACTCATGGCATTTTCAGAGAACAGCATGCAGCTAGAAACTCCTGCTCTGGAGCTGGAAGGACTGTGTCAGTCCTTGGGCAGTGAGGATCTAAACCCTGAGGAGAGAGAAATGAGCTGTTAAGTTACATGCAACACACTTGCTGCTGCTCTTTATATTCCATACCCTGGTGCTTTAACCAAAGTAATTTAAATGTCTCAAGCTCTGGTGCCCCCATCACTATCCCAGGCACATTATTTTGCAAGCTAACTTATCTCACTATTTGCAGTTTTCCATGCAAAATTCATGAGCAATTCCCCCTCCCTCCCTCCCAATCCTTTCCATGTCTCCTGTCTCTCATCCCAGCTCCTCTCCTTTTCCTTTGTATAAACAGGGCATGGCATCTAGGATTTTTAGAATGCTTAATCAAACGGAGCTTTGATCACTTGCTTAAAACTAGGTCTTGGTAGTATATTCATTGCTAGGACACTAACATAGGTTAGAAAGCCACCAGTTGCCTGCAGCTGGCTTCCTGCATCCCTCTATTCATATTCCTATTCCTTACCACCTTCATCATCTATAAAATATTTTAGAAGGTAACACAACAAATTTCAGAACCTTTTTTTTTTTTTTCCTTTTTTTTTTTTCAGTCTCAGTTCTCTAGAAGGATCTGTAATGAGCAAGCATTTTCTTCTTTACCTTTACATTGCTTGATAACACAAGACAAATTTCTCCAAAGATGTAGACTTCATAGATCTTACCATCTCAAAAACCTTTGTCGTTTTAGATATTACTGTGTCATTGCTTTGAACATGCTTAGGGGACATAGCAACCATTTTCTTTTCAGTCATCTCCCTATTACTTTTGGCTATTAAAATCCAACTCTAAATCTATTGTATTTAGTAATCATAAGGGAAAGGGATCTAATTATCGCACAGTGAGAAAGTATTTGGCTATTAGGCCCTCCTGGAGTACCTAGTGAAATGGCATACAAGCATGTATTATGCCAGGCTGAAGAAAGTACGGAAGCAAATGCAAGATTGCTGGAAAGTTTGCAAATGGTTACTTGCTCTTGGTAAACCAAACAAGTAAAATCATCCTGTATATCATCATCTTAAAAAAATTTAAAAATATATTCATAATGATCTGCACAGTTAAAGATTTGAATATACTGGGGTTAGTAATGATACACTGTGATGGGATAGACATAAACAGGATCACTTCAGGAAATGTGGAAAAGGAAATGTTTATCCTATACATTTCTATTTTCCACCCTGACATGTTTTAGCTGCTACCATGACTCAGAGAACTGTATCATCTGAGCAGTGGATGGCAGTTAGGGTCAATACAGGAAATGCTGAAGGCAAAGCTCAAGAATAAACCGTCATGGAGAAAGCAATGGATTCCCTGCATGGTTTTCAAGATACCTTTCTGGGGGACAAATAACAGGGACTAATGTCCAATTATCAGTGCCCATGATGACCCTAACAAATAAATCTGTGTGTAGCAGTGATCTGTAAGAAGATGGTGGAGTCAAGTCTATGAGGAACTTCTTTTTCACTCAGGGAAGAAGCATCCTGTCCCACAGAGGCTTTGAAGGTATGGCAGCACACCTTCACTTAAATCCTTAACGCTGTGAGTAATTTTCAAGCTTCTGGAATTATGTCCTGACATAAACTATTAAACCGCAGGTGAATTCAACTGCAGGCTACCAGACAGTTCAGACTGTGCACTGCTGTATGGGTTTTAAGAACAGCCTGTCAGAACTGTGTAGAGCCCAAGGAAAGTCTTGTAAAATAAATGCCATGGTGTTGATGGTGGTGGTGAATAGGATATGTCTCACTTGGACAAGAACGAAAATAGTGTTTTGCCACGCTTGCTGGCACAGAATAGAAAGAAGACTGATGAAGTGACAGTTAACTAAACATCTTGGGTGGTGTGGAGAAAAGTCATAACAGGATGAAATCACCTCTGAGGATAGAGTAGAGCAAACTATTTTCTTACTGCACAATGCTCCAAGCACTTGCTAGGTGGCACCTGCTACCTATTCACAAGCACATCAGTGTGATCCTTAGTAGATCAAGGGAGAGAATTTAGTGCTCAATACTTTCGTATTGTCTTTGGTCTTCGCTGCTTGAATTTACATGTTTTCAGGTTGCCACCTTAGGATCTTGTCTTGTGATCCATCTACCACAGACAACCCAACTGTAAAATTGATTAAAAACAAGAGCTTCTATGAAACGGAAGAGGAAGAACCCAAACAGAAACCCTAGCCAAAGAAGGAGTTTGAAAGAGTACATCACAAAAGAGAAACATAGTGACTCTGCCTGAGACCTTGCTGCAGTTTATACAACTGGACATCAAGACTTAACCCCTGGAAAGGAAGGCTACCACTCCAAGTGATCAAACTTCAGATTTTATTTATTTATTTATTTATTTTTAATTTGTACCCCTCTGGATGCACAAAGCACTCAAAAACCCATCAGGCCTGGGAGAATGCCCCTGTGAAATGGGGCACTTTGTTGGTATCTCTCTGTTCCTCCATGTCTCTCAGTTGCGCGAACTTGGGGTGCAGCATGTTTGAGACTGCTTTCCCAGTCCCAAGAAACATCAAACATCAACTGATACAGTTGATGGAGGTTACATACTGATGGAGGTTAGATCTTCATCAGTAACACTTGTAGCATCCTTCATGACCTGTACATTCTTTCTGTTGTGCTGCTGATAATTTTTACATCCCCATTGGTGAGAAGTGACTGGAAATTAGCATTCATCGTGATCCATTTCTTATTCAGAAACAAATGTACTCTGGCCTTTTAGAGATGTTGGTTTTGGGTGATTAAAATAAAGCAGCTTAAAATAAATAATGATAATGCACACAGTCCTTAAAATACCTCAGAACTGTCTTGGTGGGATCTGATGATAAATAGATTTTCTTGTATAAGCTTCCTTGTGGGTTAAAGCTCTACTTATGCACATGAGGCCATGCCAGTATCAGTCAGCACCTGACCAACCTAGGAAATTTGTCCATTGCTCCAGAACTGATATAATTATTCAGGAAGTCTGTTTGAATAGAGATAATAATGCTTAAGGATATATATCCTTAAGTTGTTTGGACCCTTTGATTGTGATTAACATTTACATTTGCTTATGAGTTCTTGACTTTTCTTGCAGACTGGCACACATCCTTCTCATCAGAGCTTCAGTTGACTGTGGCGAGGGTCCCTATGGTTCCACTATTCACCCAAGGTGGCCTGTGGGTTCATTATTGACCAAAGATTGGAAATTTAACAATTTATTCCTTGAGGTAAAATAAGGAATCACTCTGCTCCTGTTCTTGTCCTGTTTACAAGAGAAGGGTTAATAAAGGTATACAAAGAAGCAAGGTTTGTGGTGAGAGGCCATGTATTTTAATGGAATTTAAAACAAAACAAAACAAAACAAAAACAGGCCAGCAACTGTGCAGAGTGACTCTTCATTAAGCCTGACTCTTATCATTAGACCATCATGGTTACAATAAACTTACAGCTGAAAGAGCCTTATTATAACAATCACAGTAGTAACCCCCACCCTTTGTGTTGTATTTGGATAAGTGATAACATATCTTAAATTTACAGCAGTTTAAAGGCTTAATTAGGACTGGTGTCTCATTAGCCTGGGCACGAAACTAACACATGGCTGGAGGAAGTTCTTGCCCAAGATAGTGAAGGTTCAGACCAAGGTCTCTGAAATCTTTGGCAGTGGATACTGGCATCCTAATCCTTTTCTGCAGCAGGATAATCTCTGTTCACAGGAGGTGAGGCACTTCAGTGTCTTAGAAAGGCTGACCCTGACAGCTGAAGTGGAGACAATCAGGATAGTGCTGGTACGTCATATTTTCATAATAAGCCAAAATTTTCCTGAAAGGCCATTTGAAATTTTGGGTAATGCAACACTAGGTGTAGAGTAAAGGAGTACAGATGCATATATTCATGATCATGTTAACAACTGTAGATGCAAAACAAACAGGAAACTTTAAATACAATTGAAAACAAACAAACAAAAAACACAAATAAGCAAACAACAACAACAACCCAAAACAAGGGAGTCTTTTGATCTGAATTTAGAATTTCTCTGTTTTTTTCTTTCATCTTGCTTATTGCCAGCTTCCCGTCATGAAACAGTTCAATGTTAATCTGACACAGAAAATTTCAGTTCAGTTCATAGTTCTTCCTATCACTTCTGTGACTTGTTTTCATTTTATGTAGATAACATTAGTACTTCCTTTGTATTTCTCACTTAAATGGCAAATCTTTGGGTGCATCTCATTTTTTTTTCTGTGTATTGAACTGGGCACAAAGGGAATCTGACTCTGGTTAGGATACACATTTTTCCTTTATTGGTATCTTACACAAGTACTCATCTGGAACTTTTCCAAGATGTTTGTCATCTCCTTCTATTAAAAACATAGTGTAATCACATAGTTTTTATATTCATTTAATAAAAGTAAACATTTACTAGTGAAAACATACTTTCCTTTCTCTGTCTAGCTGCACATCTCCACTTAAAAGATGCTTCTCTTAAATTATATTTGGAGCATGCTGAGGAATTCAGTGGAATTTCTCTTCATGGGGAACAATAATACCCATTAATTTCATATAGAGTTTTACCCTACGGAGATGCAGCTGTGTCAAAATCAAAATGGCGCAACTGTTTTAATACACAGTGCCACATTCAATGAGCAGGTAGAAGTAAAGGAAAACTCTTTATTCAGTGGAAAGTGTTGAGAGAATGTATGCAATAGTGCACAGGATAGGCATATCTAGGCTTGCAAAAATCACCCTGCAGGAGTGGTGAGGACCACCAGCTATCAAGACCATGGGCTTTATGAGACATATCTCCATTTTATTCTAGTGCGAACAGTCATTCAGGTTGTACCTGATTGCTAGTTGATGTTTTCAGATATTGCCAACAGAGAACAATGTGGGTATATATTGTATGTACATGTCAATAAAACTTATTTAGAATATGGTTTCATTTCCATACTGCTACCTACTAGGAAATAACAGTCCAAGGATGAAGTTTAACAGTTGTCCCCATGATCAGAAAGTGATTTTCATGAGGTTTTGGAGAGACACTGAGAGAAAACATTGATTCATGTTCAGCCTTGTAGCAAGCATACAGGGAGCCTAGATTGATAAGAACCCACGACTGGTAAATCATAATGTAAATAAAAGCACTATTTTTCATGCAGCTTATTTACAATGGCTTTAGTATGCTACATTTCCAGGGAAATATATGTTCTTGTCAGGAAACTTCAGGGGAAGTAAATGAGTTTGAATCACATGAATAGGTTTAAATGCCATGGCTGAAATTTAGTAAACTATTTTGCACTATCTCTTCTTCTTCATTAAAAGTGGAACATTTTTCTCTGTCTTTTGACGTACTTAATAATAAGGCTGGATTACCCAGTGGGACACTGGGTAGGAGCAACTTCCTTTAGGTTTTCTGAAAAATCTTACACTTTAGCATTAATTCTTCAACACAAGTCAGAGTCTGACTCTGAATCGATCTGTATTGGAGTCTGGATCCATGAATATTCTTGCTGGTTTCTATTTATCTGTGTGTGTCTTAGTTTGGGAGTTATCATTGCAAGATCTAAGCAATTTCCACAAACATACACAAATTAAAAACATTAATATATTCAGTGCTTATGAAGTCCCAACTCCTCTGGAGTTCAAATTCTGCTTTTAGGAGAAAAATATCAGCATGATTTGGGAATACCAAAAGATATTTGCTTTATGATCCAAAAAGATCATGAGTATAACAGCATTTCTGACTTTTCATGGCATTGTAGATGTGCAACTGGATGTAGCCTGCAGAAGTCACTACACTCTTCTGGAAAGAAGCAGGACAAACCACATTTAGGTCATCATTAGACAACAACCTCTTAAATATCCTCAAAAATAGGCATCTCACAACTTTCCTAAGGACAAAATAATGGTTTCCCTAATATCCATATCAAATGGTCTTCCTTTTTTTTTTCTGCTTTCGGAAATATCTTTTCTTATTACAATGCAGCTCTCTCATTAGGCCTTGCATTTCACACATCAGTTTTAGGAATTAGGATCTCTCATGAGCTACCAGATTCTGAGACCAATGGGATACTTGTCAGCTCTAGAACTTGTAGTCCAAATTGTAGTCCAAATTTCCTTTTTTTTTTTTTTTTTCCTTTTCTTTCTTTCATTTTTTTTTTCTCCAGGTGTACTGCATATTTATTTATTATTTAAGTTGTCAAAATCTACACTCAGCATTGGAGTTCTACTAGGTGATGAACACAGTGAGCAAAGGGCCAATGAGGAAATATTTGAGCCTGAAAGATACAAAAACAGATAACAACTAGGGACTGAGATAAAGTAAACTAATAAATAATTTGTGCAGTTTACATAATTTTGAAACATTTTTTTCACCCTTTTTGGTAGGGACCAAATTAGAAATTAGAAAAGAGGTACAAATCCTAGGGGGAAAAGCTAGGAACTACAAATGGTCTTTGAGATTTCAGATCAAGAAAACCTATCATATCCTCTATCAACTGTACAAATCAGCCAAATCTGGTAAATGATGAAAAACCCTTTAAAAAACTTTCTATCTGAAATATAAGTGGCCATCATACTCTTAGCTACAAGATCATCTCAGGTAAACTAAAGACCTGAAGCAAGTAATGGTATAAGGCAACCAACCACATGCGAAGCATACTTAATTTATTATGAAGACTTATTGTACATGTATCAGACAATTCACAGTTGCTAATTAACTTTATATGGAAGGCACTAAGATTTTATGAAGATCAATGACATAATAAAATCTGTACTTTAACTTAGGATGCGTGTGTGGGTTTTGAGTCTTGAATGAACACAAGTGATAATTGAGTCTGACCAGCTGCACAATTATTCTCCAAACAATCTTACATACAATTTCAGTAAGGAATCATTGTAACTTCAGTGATATTAGGGCTTTCCCTTAATTGATAGTACTTGTACAGTCTGTTTCATTTTCCAGATGGCTTTATTTTCCTAAAATCTAGGGGTAAGACAGAAAGGCTTCCTATTTGGGTTCATTGTTACTTACAGATGATGGAAGAAGGACAGAGGCATAATGGAACAAGAGTTATGGAGTGCAAACAGAAACTGAGACACAAGTTCAGGGGTACAATGGTTTTCCATTTTGTATACTTCTTGAAACATTTAATACCTTTAAGACCTCTGTTCATTTGTCAGATTGTATTCAACTTGGACGAGGCAATTAATGGTTTATTGGAAAACAGGAAACAGATGGATAGACACACATGCACACAACATAACCATATGAGGAAATTATCCTGATAAGGAATAGGGTAAAGGGAAGCAGGGAGAGACATTTCTGAATTACCACCTTTCTCAGCAGCCAATAAACTCACCACTCTTTGAAGTTGCAGCTATATTGGCTATATATTTCCCTACAAGAGTCCACTTCCACCTGTGGATTAGTAAGTACTTCACTACATAGGAACCCAAGAAATATGTATATATTCATTATCATAAAATCAAATAAGAAACAACATTTTCAGATACGTGACTGGAATGACCAGGAGATAACAGATATCTGCTGTACTAGTCCCTCTCTGCCTCACTTGAAGGTCATCATCATCAGTTGTGTATGATAAAAAATAAAGACATTTTTCTGTTAGCTCTATGGTGAAGCAGACACTAGAGAATTCAGATAAGCACAGAATGATCATTCAGCAGGAACAGGCACAAATTAAAATATAAATGCAGGTTAAAACTGGCCTTCCATTCCATGATAAAAAGTGTGGTCATGTTTGATAGGAAGAGCCATAGTTCACTTAGCTTTGGTCCCATTTTGGTTCATCTGAGTTTTGCAAAAGACTGTGAAGTCCATCCTGAGGCTTTTGAGAAAAACAAATTAAATTCCTACATTACAAGACCAGGTGAATATTACAGCTTCTTGTCTGAGAACAAGAAAGACGGGGGTGCAGATGAGGAAGGTGGATAAAAGAAAGTAAAAAGAAAAATGCTCTTTTCCACAAGCTAAGCACTTTTTGTTCTGATTTATATAGGTGTAGTTATAATGAGGTGCTGACTTATACCTGAGGTGTCTTGGTTATTCTGAAACAAACAAAGTTACTAATTTCAAGGAGAAATATAAGAAAATTAGATTTTTTTTAAATTATTATTATTTTTGTGCATAATGAATCTATGGAACTCATTGCTTAAAGATATACTAATATTTAAGCTTCTATTGCAAATGAAAAACATACAGGTTCTTTACATAGTACATAGGAATATTTACAATTGCATAAATTGATGCATAAAAGTGAAAAATAAATAGAAAATTTTATGAATTGTGATGTAAGTCAGCATTTAATGGGTAGGAGTTGGACAGAGTAATGCATAATTGTTATATGTGATTCCTTTACACTTTCCTCTTGAGAATGTGGTATTAGACATTGTGCCAGGGACAAGATACTGTACTATGTTGTCCATAATTTCCTCCAGCAAAATGGTTTCTCTGTTTCTGGTGATGTGCCTTGTCAATGAACAAAAAGTATGTCTCTCTAAATCTTTCATGAAATGGGAACCAGCCGCTTGCTAAAGTACAATGTAACTGCTGCACAAAATAATAGTTTCCCAAAATGCACACTATTTAATAAGCAATGTGATGCAGAAGGCAATAACTATTAATATATCCACTCTACTGAATTGATTTTAGCACGATTAAACTTTTCTTTACCTTATTTCACAGTCCATTTAAAATGTTCTATTTTGCCTTTAATGGCAAAGGAAAATCTGAGCTTTAATAAAGCACAGCAGCACGAATTCAAGGCAGCATATGGCACAGATGAGCAGAAAGCATTATCCGGAAAAAAGACAACAGCACCAAAATCAGAAATCCAGGCTGTTATACCATGTAATTGATTTAGGCAGAAGAGCATCTGTATGCAGACAGTAATGAGAAACCATCAGCAATGGGCCAAGTTACAGTTTTCCAAGGTTTTACAGAACATGGTCATGCAAATAAATGCATCTTAGTGGGAGGTGGGGTGAAGAGAATTTGCAAGATGTTTACTGTAGCTGAAGGGGAAGTAGCATGTTTAGACTCTTTTTAGGTAAAGCTTAGATCAATTCAATATCATTCCTTCTTCACTTGCCATGGAGAGTCTCCTTTTTTTTCAGGAATAACACCCCATGTATTACAGACCAAGTTTTACAGTATTGTTCAGGGCAGGAAAGTAGGACAAGATGGGGTGTTGCCCGTTTGCTGAGAACACATTCAAGGCCTGGATAGATGTATTTTTTAGGGTGAAAACACAGACCTGGTTTCTCATTGGGAACTATATGAACAGGGAAGATACAGTGAAAAGAAACTCCAGATTTTAAATCTAAGGTTGAATTCTGAGAACAGCCTTCCTCCAGTCAGGTGTTGTCTTCTTCTTTCTTCTATGAAATAATGAGTTACAGACCTTTCCAGCAATGTGGAAGCTGTGGTCATGAATTTCCTCAGAATGATCTCTTTAACCCTTGAGTTTTTGTGAGATATTTTTGTTTGTTTGTTTGTTTAGTTTTGTTTTGGTTTTGATACAATTTTGAAGAGAAATGTAAGCTACCACAGCATGTTGCACAGCACCAGTCAGGTGGAGAGGCTCTGAACACATCTATTAACTCAACACTGATGTGTAGATGTAGAAAACTGGAAGGCAAAGATACAAACTAGACCTGTCAAGACCAAGATAACACCTGGAGACAAGTAAACTCTAGTGTCTGCTTCAGCTTCATTTCAGAAACATCTCCATGGTTAGTGATGACAAGAGTCCTTATGCCCACAATACTTATTTTGGAAATTTAAACATGTTCATGTCTATGATTAGACTGTGTGTCCATGTAAGGCTATATGGTCTGAGGCCACCAGTGTATGATGTAGCTAAAGCCCTCTGCCATTTATACTCATGAAGATGCATATCCAGTCATGTGCGAACTGTAGACTTCTGCTCCAATGTCTGTGGTGAGAGCTACATAGAAAGTGTTGTCTAAAAATTTATATGTAATGAATTAATAGTTCTCAGACTGAGGTGTTTCAGAGGTGAAGATGTGTGGTGCAAGGGCCTACTTCTGTCTCTGAAGAGGAGTGGTTTCGTAAGTATTGGATATGACCTGTTTAAGAGATGAAAATTGTTAAATGTAGGGCACAATAGCTTTGAAAAATGTAAATGGACTGATAATGAAGACAAAAGCATATGACTGAAAGTATTTCCAGTGTCGCAACACATCAAGTCCTTGCCTATCAGCTGAGCCAGCGTGACTGACTGAGCATACATCCATGGATTGCTCTGGCTGTGAAACGAAATGTATTAACTTCAACCACCGTGGTTTATGTTCCATTTTCCTTCCTAATGGGGGTAGGTTAGGAGTGTTCGCAAGGTCATTCCTGGTGCCTCAGCGTCTTCACTGACAGATGGCAACTCAATGAGCTGAGGTAACGCCATCATTTCCACTCATGCGCCTGTATCCTGAGGAGTCCTGAGCATTTACAGCTCAATAAAATCCAGGCTCTTATTGTGCCTCAAGAGAAACAATTACAAAGGACACCATTTCCCACCCCATGGGACCACAGTAAGCAGGCTACAGAAGTTGTTTGAGTTTTCCATAGCGTTGGAGTCCCTTTTGCAATTCACTGCCACTGATGTTTTCAAACCTGTCTGACAGCCCCTGTTACAGCAGACAGACTGTCTGGGAGATGACAGCTTGATCTGTATCTCTTTCACACCTCTTTAGGGATAATTTTGATGTGAGGTAGGATTTGATCAACTACCTCCGATCTTATATGCTCAGCTAAACAAGCTATTTGGTATTTTTTTTTCTTTTATTGTGATGGGTAAATATGTCACTCATGTTGTTGAACATGTTGATAAAAGAAGATGTAGATATTTCATAGCTGATGGTTACAAGTGTCAGTGATTATACTGGGCTTGAATTAAGGATCATTTTTGTATTCCCTCTGCAGACACTGGCAGCCAATTCTACCTTCTTTGAAATCCTAGACAAAACTTAGGGATCACATGAAATGAGCCTCTTTCCATAAACATAAAATGCACTGGTATTTTTCACATTTGTGTGTACTTGTCATTCATGGGAAGAAATAGGGCCGAAGAGAGAAATACAAAAGAAAGTGAGAATGGCTCTTCTGTAAGGTTCTTGAATCAGAGAAGAGAAAAGATGTTACAGAAACTTTGCAAGAAGTTTCTCCTCATAAGTCCTTCTTTGCTATCATTTAGGCATCCTTCCTTCCACAGTTGTCCTGTGGAAGTCAACAACAGAACATGTGCTTCCTAAGGTTAGCGTTTAATGAATCAGCATATTTTTATGCTCCTGCCTTTTGTCCACAGGGGTGTGTGTATGGGCAAAATCATAAAATACAATCATTGAATAATTAAGGTTGGGAAAGAACTCCAAGATCATATGGTGCAACTGTGCCCCTCCCACCAATGTCACCCACTAAACCTTGTCCCTAAGTTCCACATCCAATCTTTCCTTAAACACCCCCAGAGATGGTGACTCCACCATCTCCCTGGACAACCTGTTCTACATGTTCATGGATCTCACCCTTAAATGTCAGGATGAAATAGGAAAAGCAGGACCCTTATTTTGAGGGACATCAGATTTTCTTCTAGAATACAGCTTCACAGCTTGTGCAGGAGTCTTTTGGTCCTTCTACCTTTAAGAGCTATGGGTCACAAAACCTACACTTTACTTTCCTCCACAATTCTGTATCTTCCAATATGAGTCCTGTGCACTAAGTCCTAGCTCCTGGTGAGCTGCATGACTTTAAAAATGCTGCTAACTGGAGTCTGTCTGTACCTCACTCCAGTGAGCCTTTTATTACACTTGAAGATCAAAATTGTGGAAGTTAGACTGAATCTTTAGTACCTCCTCCACTTGAGTGATTCTGAGAACCACTCCTACAGGCCTTTTTTTTTTTTTTAATTTTATTTTTCTTCTTTTTTTTTTTTTCCTTTTGTAAAATGTTTTTAATAATAAAACAATGGCTGAAAATCCACATGCAGGGAATGTCAAGTATCAATATTTACAGTCTGATAATGCTCCTTTTAACTGTTTTCTGATGTGAGAAATGGAAGAACAGTTCCCTTTTTCAAGCTAATCACCATTCTCTGTTCCGACCAAACAGCTTCGTTGCTGATAGGGCTATGTTTTGTGGCCATGTAAACTCCATATGCATGGTTTTTGACAAGCCATCAGGACTAACCATCTGGAGTGATATCCTGGCATATTATTTTTTTTTTTTCACACTTGAAACACCAACCAGAGACAAACAATTTAATGATCATCTTGTAAAGTGATGTTTTGGAATCATATCAGCAGGGAAATGAATGTGCTAAGAATGTTGTAAAGCGTGTTTCCCAGGTGGTAGAATAATTGAAGGTGTTTATTGGGAATTTGTCATGAGAACATTAACTGACTTAAGACAGTATTGTCCTGGGGGAAAAAATGTTTTGAACTTCGCTAGGACAGGATTTTTGGTGTAATTACTTAGGAAATATATTTTTCTTAAAGTTAAAAAAAAAAAAAAAGGCCTTTTCTGTGGCCATGAAATATTCCTGAGAAAACCAAATGAAGATTTATTCTAAATGAGTACAAATGTATCCACTCACAGTTTCTGAATTCAGGCAGATATAAGTGCAGTTCTTAGAAGGGATTGCCCTCACCCCCACACGGATGTAATGTCCTTAGATTTATTTATTTATTTATTTATTTATTTATTTCTGTTAAATACAGATTATCACCACCCGGGGGATTCTCCCATTACAGTAAGACCACAGTCTTGGGTGCCTTTGGGGACTGACTGTCACTAGGAAGTACTCAATAAGCAATGGCAGAAAGCAATATCCATTTTCATCTGAGGCTGTCCAAAGATCCATGTTTTGTCAATTAATAAATTTTAATTAACAGGTGCTACTGCACTAAGTGGTCATTATGCTATCAAGACCTGTGTTAGTGTATTCATGTCTTCAGTGAAGAATGAATACCTTTTTTCACAGCAGGGATTCAGTCTTCTCTCTGTGTGTTTGTGCAGCATCTCTGAAAAGGTCTTGAGTTCCCTTTCCGTCCAATGCTATGTAATAAATATTACAGTAGAAAATAGAGCACTATAATTATCCCAAACAATAATTTTGCTCAGTTATGAGAATGAAGTTCTTAGTTACTTTTACAAAATAAGCTGTACATTATATATTAAAAAAAAAAAAAAGACAATCAAGCATATTTTTCCACAGCTTCTTGAAACTATCCATTAAAAAGTCTGTTTAGGATCTGACATTGAGGCTCTATTTAGCCTAAGAAAGTCCATGAGGGCAGAGCAGTTGAGACGGATGAAAAAAAACGACAGTGTAGGGATTGTTTTCCTTTGTGATTAACTCCTCTCCCAGAGGCTGAATGAACAGGTAGCTGCTCAGCCCAGATCTGATAGTCTGATAGGAGCTGGGGTATTGCTTGTAGGATTAATCCAGACAGAATTCACATCCACACAGGCTAAAACTGAGACCTGAGGAGTCCTGAGAGTAGACCGGTGCAGCAGCCTGCAGTCTTGGAGCAGCCCTCTACCTGCATCCCTGAAAGGCACAGACCGTTAAAACCTTGGGTCTGGGCAGAAACCCAGTGACCAGAATATGGAGTTAACTGGACACCCAGGTTTCTTGCAAATTCTTCTGCAGGTGTTACTGAATGGAGACATCCTATAGCTCCTGCTACGCTGATTTTGGAGTATGCATTGCCAGTGACATTGCAATCCCTCAAGACTTTCAGTGGATGAGAACAAAGGACTGTGCAGTCCTTTAGGGGTTTGGGTTGCAGACCGCTGTAGCAATTAATTGTATATATTTCAGTCAAATGTTTGTAGCAAAGACCTCTCCTCTTTAGTATCTATAGAATTGTTGTCTATTTTTTATGCATTGTGCATCTTATTTCAACAGCCTTCTTAAGTTGAAGGCACATTTTTTTCACCTCCACTATTTCTGCTTATTCTGTATATTACAAGCTTTTATGTCGTGTTTTACTAACAGATCTGAACTTTGAAACTGTTGAAACTAAAGCCCCTTTTCCATAGTTTATATTTCCATTTTCTTGTATTTGTTTTCATTAATCATGGCTTCCCTCACAGGTGGTTTCTTTTATTACCTTGTTATTGATGCAACCAAAGCATATTTTTTTTTTTCCCTCTTGTACATTTACTTTTCCCCATTTGAGTTATGCCTGTTGCATTTATAAATGACCATGCCTGCAAGGCATTGGGGCACTTAGATGAAAAATGCTGATGCTGAAGTCAGAGCTTTGAGACGCTCATGTCTATTTGCAGTTAATTTAGGCAGCCTCCACAGCTCATGGATTTCTATCTATCTGCATCCAGATCTCTGGGCAGTTACGTTCTGCTTCTTGCATTGCAAATAGAAAGAAGAAGAAGAAAAAAGAGGAATATACAAGAGTATAATAATAAAGCATGTGAAAGGTCAAAATGTCTTGATGGAGTTTTTTTTTTCTTCTCTATATTCTGAAAGAATGATGTCTGTTCAACTTTGGGAGAAGACATATTACAAAAATTTGATGAATGGACATAAAATAAGGTATTGTATATAGAAGGTGAAATTGGTGTTATTCTTGGTGTATTTTTATTCTTTTCCTTTTTTTTATTTTTTATTTTTATTTTTTCCCTACTGGTAGAGAGGAATCACCTCAGAGCATAGAGTAGAGACAAGTTTAAAAATACAATTTCTTTTCCCTCCCAAGTGAGTAAATAACATTAAGTGGTGAAACATACTGCCTTGACTTCCGGATCTCACAGATATATGAATCTTTAAATAGATTCTTTACATAACAAATATAGCAATATATATAACAAATTTAGAATTCCCCACTCCCCACTCTACTACTCTTACTTCCTTTTTGCCCTTGATATTGAGCAAAATTTCTATAGAAATACAAAGAGATGATGGTGGATCTTACTGTACTTCAATAGATCTCAGCGAGAAGGATCCTTCTCATCAGCTTTGGTGATGGGAGAATAAGTGACACAGTGGATCATAGCAGAGGAAGAAAGGACTATGCTAGCAGCAGGCCATATTGCAGGTGATAGTCTGCACTCCAGCTCTTGGGGGTAATAGAAGTATTTTCATCAAACTGATGGGAGACCTTTGACTAAACTTGCTGGGAGCTGACAAGATAGGGTGGAGAAACACAATTTTTTCATCTGTAATCTTCTGGCAGTGCCTTAAATATCTAAGAATAAAAATGTAAACAAAGCCTACCCACAGCCAAAACCCAGGACCCCTGTACTGATCTTCCCTTACAGCCAATGTGACAAACTAGGAACTGGCATATCATTTATCCTCCACTCCCAGGTCGCTTGTACATTTGTCTTGGACACCTATGGACATTGTTCCTCTCCTCATGTTGCTAAGGAAGTTCTGGGACTGATCTGCCAAAACTGAAATACATTCTCCTCTCTTTACATAGGTTTGGATCAGAATGTCTGGGACAGGAAAGGGAGCTTAAGCTTTGGATCATGGAAGAGAAAGAGGAGAAAAACACAACTATCAATAAACCTTGACTCTCTTAACTGATGGCTATTGTAGGAGCATATATTGGTCCACTTGCTGCCACAGATCGCTTAAGACTTTTTCTCCTTCCTTTTTTCTCTTTGGTCTAATTTGAGAAAAGCAGATATTTTTCTCTCTTGATGCTGGAAGTGGCACATTATTTGTCCTTTTCAGCAGCATACAAAGCAAAGACATTAAAACAGCCAAAGACCATCAAAAGGCAGCATGGCAGGACTGTAAAACTGAGTCCACCTCTGTCCTGGAAATAGCCTAATTTTATTTCCTACCTGCCATGCCACCATAACAAATAGGAACACCTTTGACCATATCTGCAGACCTGTGGGAAGGGCATTCCTTATTTTTCCAGTCAGGTTCAGTACAAAAATTGAGCTCAGACTCTGTGCAGTCAGGCTCTTTTATTTATTTTTTTCCTTTCTGCCCCCTTGTCCATTATTAATCAGAAGACTTATTATTGCTCGTACTGGATTTTTATTGCATTAGCTACTCAGGGTCAGTACTTGCCTCCTCACAGAGTCTGCAGTAAAGCACCTGCCCTCACCAATAGAGGTAAAATCTGATCCTAAATGAAAACCCACACTAAAGATATTTTCTCCTCTCATTCTTACTGTATTTATCCCAAACAATTCTGTGAACGTTGGAAGATATAATACTGGCTTGGGGGCAGTCAGAAACTGACTTTTGGTGGGTACAAATTCCAAGTCCTAATGATATTTTCTTCGTGCTTCTTCCATCAAAGAAAAGTATGGGTGTCAGGACACCATTAAACTGCAATCCCATGTGCAGTGTAACACAACTTTTTACTGAGGTATACCTCTTAGGGAATGTATTTACAGGTATTGAAAGAAATGTATCAATATGAATAACAAAATATGAATAATGAAATATGAAAATGTTATTTTAACTGGACAATTTAAAACTTTGCATGAACTTTTGGCTGACATCCTGTATTGAAGTGAGCCGGGCTGTTTCCTGCCACTGCTTCAGAATGACAGTGAGCCACCCTATGTCTTCTCATTTCCTTTTCCTCTCTTGGTTTGTCTCTATTTGTATGCTTGCTGTGAGGCAATGGGACACTGATTAGTCTCTGCCGTAATAGAAATAGCAGGAGGATTAAAAACAAACAAACAAATAAAAACACCACTTTTTTTTTTTTTTTTTTTTTTTTTTTTGAGCAAGCTTTTAATGCTCATGACTGTGGAGAAGAGTTTAAAAATTCTGGAGCTCAAAACCTAAAATCCAGAAGGTAAATCAAGCAAACCCCTCCTCTCTTCACTTTTGAACTCATTGGCTCAGGGAGTCTTGATTTGCAGTTTTACTGCAACTACAGTCCAAGGAGCTGTAGTGAAAACCATTTTTAATCTGACTAAAACGAAGCCTGGCCTATGAATAGAAGACAAGGCCAGACACCTCTGCTCTCTTCTGCAAAGACTGAACAGCCAAGAAGGTGGCCTTGCACCTCTGTCTGTCTTGGAGAAACTTCCCATCTCCTGGGCATGGTCCTGTTAACCTGCCTGGGAAGGCTGCCTCTCCACCAGACCATCACCAGAGCCACCAATGCACAGAAGTGGGACTTTGCCAGCATGGATCTGCCTGGTGAGGCTGCATGGATACACACTGGCTGAAGATCTGGCCTCCCAGTCACCCCAGTACACTGCTGGTTAATGCTAGCAGGACATTTGGGTCTCCTGCAAAAGAAACAACACCTCCAGGATATCTCTTAGCATTTCAAAGAGCACAGGCATATGCTGCAGTTATATAGCTGCTGAGAAATAACACTATGTGGGTGAATCCCTGTTGCTAGTAGAACAAGTGCTGGGTCTTGCACACATGATCCATGGGATCCATGCTGCAAGCAGCTGCCACTGCCATTCCCTTGCTCCAGCCCAGAGACTAGAGATTGAGTCCTCATCTATCGTTCTCCAGCCAGCCTGAGAAGACCTGGCACAACACAGTTGTCAGCCAGATTGGCTCTGACAAGTATCATATGCTTTACTGCACCCGTTAACTGCCTGCCTCTCTCACCAGTCTCACTGTCATTCATCCTGAAGAGCAGGTGCATTAGCATCTTTGTGTAATAGCCTAGGAGGCAAAAATTAGTCAGGTTTGCCAGGTATAACTGTTGCTTGATGAGGGGAGGGATAGGCAGTCTTTCCTTTACACATCGGAGGATCATCTCTGCCCCTTCTGTCCTTCTCACCACCTGTCCTGATTGTGTCATAGAGTGGCTATTAAGCACTTCTTGTAAATAATCTCCCTGCAGTTGGAAGATGCCTCAGAGCTCATGTTACTCACATTTGTCAAAAACAAGCAAAAATAGTAGAATATCCTTCCAGTGTCATGAGACTTTTGGCTGGCTTTCCTCACACTGTAGTCAGCTAAAAGCACCCTCTGAATCCTCATTTCAGGATGAAGATTGCTGTGTGCCCCAGGAAGACTTCCTGTTACTCCAAGCTGCAAGGCACTTGTGGGATGCATCACATCACCTTTTTACTGCCACACAGTTTTGCATGTTAGTGTCAGTGTATAAATATTACTTCTCATTAATAATCTAGTTGACCCAGGAGCTCACCTGTTGTCTGTTCCCTCATGCTATACCCCTTCTTGAGAGCTTTCCATTTCTTTAATGTATCAATGAACAGATGTTAAAACACTTAGAGCCACAGCTATACGGAAGCCACAGGAAGTTGTTATGTGTTGAGTCAGGTGTTGCATAGTTTCACAGCATCCGGTACAATATAGCCCTGATCCCAAATGAGAGAAGGCACTGGTAGCACTCCCGTTATTTTGTGACAATAATACTATATAATTAATAAGTTTCCTCTCACAAGGTTATGAAGTAGCTATTTCTTCTGAGTTTGATCCTTAGTCAGGACACAAAACTTAAGGGCAAAGAGTTATTATCACTAAACATTAGTGAAGAGATTGTCTTTCTAAAGAGTAACCTCACCTCTACCCTGAGTGAAGAATCTTAGTAAGGCATTCCACATTGCTCTTCAGTCCTGCCATCCAGACACCTCCAGCCAGGCTGCCATGAGATGTTCTATTTACTCTGGTGTCCTCGCACCCTTGTCATTTTCATTTTGAAGTAACTCAAATGCAGCTCAGACTAATCTCAAGTGATGTCTGAATTTCATTAATGCAGGTTCAGTCTGACTCCAGTTCATCCTGCCATTGCCATCTTGAGAATAAAAGCATTTCTTGTGAAAGCATAAATTGAATCCCTACAGCTGGAGGTGGAGTCACAAGTGCCCATTTTGACAGCCCAGCACTGCTCTGATGAGTTGGATGCCCCATTTTGCTAGTGAGGGTGCTGTCAAATGGGAAATGCTGCAGCACAGAATTGGTGTTCTCTACTAAGAGATCATGGTTCAAAGAGTTTACGAGTTAGAGAAATTAACATTTCATTATGAACTTTCTTTAGCATGATGAGACATAATTACCCCACAGGGACTTTGCCACTTTCCCACATCAGGACAACATCATTTACAACTCTTGCAGTTTCAGTATTCAGTGCAATAGGAATGCTGCTGTTTCACCATCTTATAATGAAAGACCCAGCCCTTTTACTCTACAGCCCTGCCAAAGTGTCAAGAAAAAAACACAGACTTTTTGAATGGTACATGAACAGGAACTGACCTGTTGTTTAATCAGGATCTCCACATTAGTTATTCCTGCTGTGATCCTGGGGGAATCACTAGTTAAATCTAAAGTAATGCAATTAATTAGGGTAGACTAGGAAGCTTCATTGTAATTTTGTTTTAATAACCTTCCCCATTTTGTAAGCTATCATTTTCACTAAATTATATATTCAGGATGAAAGAGCACAGCACTCCCAGGGCTTCCCTGGTACTGGCTGTCATTAGATGATGCCGTATCATGTGCCAAAGGAAGCTTCAGCTGAGGTGATAACATTGGCATATACAACTTGGACATCCACAGCAGTTTGGTGGGAGGCTGAAACGTTGCTAGTGTTGGGAGGAAACTCGGCCAGCAGTGGGTTACTTGGTGGGAGGTGAGACTGGCAGAGAACTGAGGCTGTGCTGAGCTGTGGGCTACTCAGAAGTCTCTCTGTGGGGCTGACATGAGCTGCTGTCTGTGGGCACAACCATTTTCCTTGTGTCACTCCAGTGTGTGCACCATGACGGGCCCAAGGGCTGACTTTTATTTTCTTGCTTTCCCAGGAATTATTTAATGTTGCTTGCTTTTCTACAGCAAGATGTTAATAAACTGTTAGATAAAGCAGACAGGGTATGTTTTATTCCCATTCTTTTACAGGCGCTTGTACATAAAGCAGTCAGCTCCTCACTGTACCAGTCTGCAGCAACAGCTGATGTTAAGCAAAGTTAACTAAGCCCCCCATCAGGTAACTAGCAACTAGCAAAGGTTACTAAGATCCCCATCAGCATTATGGACAGGAATAAGAAGAGAAAACAAGGCTGGAAAAATCAGGCTAAGTTTTTCTTCTGAATGCAGGCAGGTAAATATCCATTAATAAGGAAAAGAACATAGGACTGGGACAAAAAATGTAGGAATCCACAGAGGTAGAGGCAGAAGTTCATTAGCAGCTCCTTCTTGGTATGTGTGTGAGACCAGGAGATTTTTTCACTATTAAGACTGTGGGGCTTTGCAGGTTCCTGGCTACTACCAAATCGATTTCAGCGAGACTCCTGGTATTTTTCTGTGGTCTGTGATACAATCCTCTTTCCTACAGCTCTGGTCATGACCTCTTCCCCTACACACTGCAGTCCAACCTTGCAACCCCCTTGTGTGTCACCCCAACCCTCTTCATTTCCTACTCATGTGTCTCCTGAAAAGCCCTGTAGCTGCAGTGAGGACAACATAATTCAGACAGAAACAAGAGGAAGACAAAAGGGTAAGGGTTGACTTGAGTAAATATTCCCTGGAAGCGGGATCCCAAGGACATCTGTGTACAGAAAGATACAAGGCAGGGCCTGGGCACAGGAAGACAAGGAAGCGAGAGAGTGGAGGAAGACAAGGATCAAATGCAAATACAGAACAGACTGGTGTTTTTTTTTGTTTGTTTGTTTGTTTGTTTTCTTTTCCTTCCATCCCTAACACCTAGACTGTCTCTGGGGAGGTGTGGTTGGTCTTTTGTTATGCTTCTGGCCTTTTGTTATGCTCCTGCTGCCTGTTATGGGGTATTTCAGTGAGCAAGAGATGGGGTTTCTAGACACTACCACAACATAAATGATAATAGTGGGCAGGGTGGGATTTCAGAGCTGATGGACTCAAAATTATTAGTTCCTAGTGCTAAGTAAAAGCACCCACAGTGCCAGGCAGGATTTGTTTGAGTGGGTAACCCACCTGTGGTTTTTCAGTGGAGGCTGCCTTGTTCCAGCTGTGTGCCTCCAGCTAAGAAGCTCTAAATTATTTACCAAGGCATCAAATTAATGCCAAGAAGCACCAACACCTGAATGCTCAGTAAGTCATATATAAAACACGCTTCCTTTTGTGCAGCTATGGCATGCTGGCAGAAAGGAAGCTGAGGAGGAAAGGCTCATGGGAGATGAAGAGTTTGGGGATGGCAGGGTATCTTCAAGACAACCTAATAATGAGGGTAGTGATTCAAAGTCAAGTTTCTCAGGTGTCCTGTGAGTTAGCATGATTGGAGAGAAAAAGAAAGTAAAAGAACAGAAGCAGCATAACCTTCAGTGCTCAACAGCAAGTATTGGAAGTGAGAATGGAGAGAGAGTTTTCTTTTATTGCTTCTTCCCTGGTATGTTTTCTATGCATATGGAGTATAGCCATAAAAGCATCTAGCTTTCTGAAGAAAACAGGAGTGTGAAGTAGCCCTGGCCACCTGCAGGGGTCTGAAATGTGCTTTCAGATCCACAGCCCCCTGCCACACTTGCCTCTCCCCAAAGGCTCTGATTTCAAGTGTGCTTGAAAGCTCTAAACCTTTGCTCCAAAAGCAGTCACATCCCCAGGGTAAGTAATCCTTAGCTATGCTAGTCCTCGAAGCTCTTGTACATCTCTCAGTGAAATACTCCTCACTGTATGAGGATTTTAGGCTACTCAGCTTGATGAAACCCTAAGGAGTTTTTAAATCCAATATTCTGGAAGGAATCATTGCAACTTTGGTTGAGTTTGTGGGTGGAAGCAACCTACAAATTTCTCTTGAAATAAGAAATGAAACATCCTTTCATCTGGACAAGGTTTCTCATGGTACCAAGGCTATCATGACAAAATATTTTAATGAACGGTCTTTCCAGAAAAAGCCTGTCTTGGTTCCAGGTAGATTTCTGGGCTAGTCATGTAATCTGCTCTGAAAGAGGGCCAAGTGTTTCTGTTAGCCTTCTAGCAGGCTGCAAGGCTGCAAATCAACCTAAAAGTTCTGTTTTAATGGTGGGGGGTGGGTGGTCAGCTATTTATGTGTGCTGGATGAGCCTTGCAGTAGTGCAGCATTGTCCTAGGGTTTCTTCCTTTTCCTTTGCTTATAGAGGATTAGCTATAGGGGCTGAAGCTTCCCAGCAGGTGGTGGGTATTTAAGGGGAATTTGCTCTGTAATCCACAAGTGCAGGTGCCAGTCACTGACTGGGGCAACTGGGCCCCTTCCACCACCACAGTCCTCAAAATAATTTCTACATTGTACTTGAGATGTTGGCTGAGGAAGGCACTTCCCCTCTGTGCTTGCATGTTGTGTAAGTGTATGACTATAAACTAAAGAGATCTCTAATTGTCTGGAGACTTCCCACAGATGTTTTGAGCTGGAAAAAAGACTTCACAAAAAGGAGAATAATAGAGAATCCTCTCTATGTGCAAAGAGAGCAGAGAGGAGGCTTCTACCAAATTCTGCATATCCACAGAAGTTCAGAGGTAGATTTTCTGTGAGCCTGTTCTAAAATACCACACTCAGTGCAGGTCAGTCAGATTTTGGGCCCTGTTCCTCTGTCTCCAAGATAGGCTCTTGCAGGAATAATTAAGCATTAGTCAGTTGATTAAATCTGACTCTACCCTCGCAAATACCATTAAAAGTCTAACCCTCTACAGAGTCCCAGTTTGAAGTTAGCGTTTGTGTGGGCAATTAACTTTTCTTGCTCTGCCCCCTCATGATTTTCAATAAATTCCTTCTAGGTTGTAATGATGTTGATTGCCAGTGTATGTGCCTCTTTAATAAATTAATGGTAATAACAAATATTTATGCATCCTTCATTATAGGATATGGAAATGACTTTACTCTGGAGCTGAGATTGCTGGAGCTTGGCAGCATTTGCTGGAGGGGTGCACATGGGGTTTAGTTACTCAATTTATTGTGTATGGCACAGAATTTCTCCTGTCACCTCTTGAAGTTCTCAACCTTGTGAATATTCAATGCTTGTTTTCCCCAGCAATGAAAATACAATTCAGTGGAACAAAAATAACTTCTGCATTGGAAGAACTTGAAATCATATGTTCAGCTTCACTTTCCCAGCATCCAGTGGAAGGCAGAAATCTCTTTACTGTCATTTATGTCTCCCTGTTTTAGGAATGCAATTTGTTACCTATAGTACAAGCATTTGGTGAGGTGATGTCTGGAGACTTTTCATCTATCAACTGGGTAAGAAAAATCTCAAAGTATCCATAAGACCTTCACTATTCAAATCCAGCAGGAAGGTACAATCCTGATTTCTTCTGAAAGAGATCAGAGGGAAAAAGAAAAGGAAAATGTAAACTAATGAGGAATTTGAATTAATTTCTGTTGCTAATTCTGGGCAAGCTTCCCTTAGGCAGTTCAGTACACTTGGTGCTCTCTCATTTAGAAGGACAAGACTTCTGTCTTTCCCTATAGCTTCAAGTATCCCGTATTTCTTCAACTGAAGATGTTGCATTCAGTTAGGCAGTGTTAAAAATTACCTGAGGGAAATGGACACTACCATAATTAGTGGCTACTAGATGTTTCCCTTCTTCCCCAGACCTTCTAGGTCCAAAGTCACTGAAAACAAATCAATGAGAATTAAAACATTTCTGTATATCCTTTTCCTTCTTCACTAACGCTTTTTCCTTCCTATCTTGTGTGTAGTGATCTCATGCTTACTCATAGCCTGTGCTCCATCTTCAGGCCTGAATTTAAGTTATCCCCAGTGGGATAACTGTTGTGAAGTGACCACATGGGCACCAGGGTTCTTTTAGGATCAGTAACTGCTACTTCTTTATTGATGACATAGCTTCATCTCTCTCTTACTGAGGGCCTAACTTCATTATTCTTGTTGCATCCCCATATTGAGGACAGGCTCCCTTCTTATACTATTTGCCCCACAGCAGTACTTTTCCACTAACTATATATTGTTCATCAACTTTGCCTGGCAAGAGCAAACACCCAGCAACTTCCATGCCTTAATGGCTGGAGAACAAGCAACCATAGACATCAAGGTGTCTCCTGAGTCAGCCTTCTTTGTTCTTTCTAAACTCTTTACGTTCCTGATGGTCTCATCATGATTAGTCTGGTATTATCACCAACCATGGGGCTTGTCTGACCCCCATGGCCACACTCCAACAAATAACTAATACTTGCTCTGATGCAAAGCTGTCTGTAGCATCCCTGTCTATTTTGATGTCACTTGGGCTATTTCATTCTTAAAGACCTAGGACCATGAGCTGATGTTGACATTGGGGCAGAATGGGTAGTTTTTGACTGCACAAATGCCAGAATAAAAGATTGCTGAATGCAAAATACCATTATTCTCTCTGTTTCAGTTTCGTCCCTTTCTAATGTTGAACTCAAGTTGGTATGTTCTATATTAAAACTCAGACACTAGATCACCTGGCCAACACAACTTGTATAACCACACTGTATTTGGAATGCATGAAACAGGACAAATTTTAATCTATCACGATCATTACATTATTTGTCCTGCAGTTCACTAATTTCTCTTTGATAATAACTTGTGACAGTCAATCTGATGTCATTCCACTCACAACTACTCTTTACACTATAGCAAAAGAAGAATTTCAGATAAATATGGTACCAAGTGCTAATCATTGTCATTAAAGTCACACTAATTGTGTTGCTCTATTTCTTTTTTTTTTTTTTTTTTTTTTTTTTCCGGTTTAGTGACATGAACACTAGTGACACGATCTGTCTTTCTCTTTGCTTTGGAAACAAAAGTGTACACAGGCAAGTTCTGAAATATATAAAGGGGCCTTCTGGAGCTACAATGCTCACTTTCTCCTGATTTAAGCACACAGCCCATTTGCCTTGTTTTAATCTTAATGGTTGTCTGGTCTAGGTCTTCTGTTGTACTTTTATGAGCCAGCAGAATTATAGCTTGCTTTATAGGCTGTTATTCCTGATGGCTCCTTCTGTTTTCAAGGTTATATATGCTTTCTTAAATGAAGCTGTTGACCAAATGCCCAGGTAGAAAGCTCTGAGCTGGTTGTTTGCTAACAGGAAACAGATTCCTAAACTGTGAAACCAACCTGGTTATTTCTTCTTTGTCCTTATCATAGGAAATTAGTCATGGAATATAGAGAAGTGATGGAAGGACGGGGAAAATACTCTGCCTTAGAGAATGTCTTGCTTTTGCCTGCAGAAAGCCTGAGATCTAGCCAAGAAAGTAATGTAAAAAAACCTGCATATTCAATCTGCTCCTTTTATATCCTATTTCCATTAGGCTTTCAATCTTGCAAACCCTCAGTGATGTCTTTTTTTAGACCTGGTTAGCAAATACATGAGAAAGAAGAGCTGGCCACAGCTGTAACACTGTCAGGATTCATATGGATGAACGTGTCACTTCTGCCTCTATGAGAAATGTAAATTTTTTTTTCTCTCAGCTCTGAATTTTATAGTGTTTCTCTAGCATTTGTTCTAAAAACAAACAAAAACTAAATTGCAGCTGATAGAGACAGTTGTCTGGGACAGCCTCTATTTTGTTCATCCCAGGAAGGTATTGATGGCAAAGCCAAAATACAGGAGGTCTGTGGAATTCAGCCAACTTGTAAATGGGTTATTCTGCTATGGGAACCCAGCCTGCTATATGGCAACAGCTCTGCTTTTCTTCGGGACCACTTATGGTTGTGTCCCTGCTATATCCTAATTAGCCCAGAGGAGAAAATGCCTGGCTTTATCTCCAGAAATAGGTGACCATCACCTTGTTGTGGCTGCGATTTCTTCCAGAGGATGGAAATAGTACAAGTATCAGCAGCTACATCTGAGAGAGCACCAAGTTCTCAGTGTATTTTGGCAGTCTTGGTCATTCTCTAAGATCGAGATAGCTGAAGCAGATAAGGGAGCAAACCTTCTGCCCTGTTTGCCCTGCTTTCTCATGTTTTGGTATCAATTAAATACTTGTATTCTTTTTTTCTTACTAGCTGTTTGATGTTATGGTATTCCTTCTTATAAACCTATATTATTCCTTAGAGACAAAGAAATAATATAGATTTAAAGAGAAGTGGATGTATGATACTACTTTTTTAAAACAAAACACCACGGGAATCATTTCCTCCTATTAAGTGTTTTCAGTGCTTTAGAATGAAGCTTTTCTAGGGATACTTCATTGCCATGTTATGTTTTATCTCCAGGGTTTATTTTAATTACTGGAAATCATTTGAAATCTGGCTTGGGCATAAAAGATATGTTAGGGAGAAGATATGTGTGAAAGATATGGTAGTGAAACACAGTGTGTACTTCTCTAAACTTTTATCTAATTTTTGCATTTACATCCTCTACCTGTCAGGAGCCAGATTCAGGGTGACAGGATCGAAATGACTCCTTTACCCTTGTGAGGCGGCTGCAGAATTGGTGGGTCTTTTGAGAACACTTGCTGTTCAGCAAATATTCTCAAACATATTTAATAAGTACAACATGTTTAATAAGTACTTTGTTCAGACAACTAGACCTCTTAAAATGGATGGAGTCCATCCTTACTCTGAGAAATTATTACTACCTTTAATACAGCAACCTTTATTTGTTTGCTATGAATCATTTTAGGTTTTATGATCCATAGTTTTGCATGGTGTGCATGCTTTCAACACCAGCACTGGATTTAAATTTTAACATTAGAAGTCTATATCTGTAATTCAGGAATTTTTCTGAACCCAGTGGAGATGATAGTTGAGTGTTAACTGCACTCCAAGCTATTATTCAAACGTGTCATATGCTGCTGTCAAAACCTCTCTTGAGTCTTCTCCAAGGTTGCTTGCCAACAAGGAAATCCATCCAGAACTTATGTGAAGTTTTTAATGTCACTCTTGACATGCATCTTTGACAGCAATTCCATTGCAGTTTCATAATTCATTTACCCTAGCAAACCTGAAGCTGAGCCTTTCAATTTATTTATTTTTTTTTTCATTTTGGGAATAAATCTGATAATCTGGTAAAACAACACATAACTGGCACAAGGAGATGAAGAAAACACTAGTTTTCAATTCTTTTTCTAATAAGTATTTTATTTAGGCTGAAGCTTGTGTTTGTGAACCGGACCTGTTTCTTCCTGAGAATTCAGGACTCCGTTTCTGATTTGTCTTTTTTCCTGATTTAAATAGTGGTTCATAAATCACATTTAAAAAAAAAAACAACTTTTTTTTTTTTTTTTTTTTCAGAATTGCTTATGAATGTTAATGAATGTTCTCATATTGAATGTCTGATCTCTCTGAGGTGGGTGTTCTGTTTCTCACCACCTTCCATAATGTCAGGAGTATAAAACAGCTTAAATGGCTACTATGGAAGGGAAGTTAAAAATATGCTGAATGAGGTTGTTCTGTTCACAAGCGCATCTTCTAGGAGTCTCTTTTTCTGTTTTCACATAGTTCAAGTCACAGTTTTACAATACCTGCAATTTAGAGGCAAAGCTGCCGTGAGAATAAAAGAAGGACTGTTTTTAACCTTAATACAATTTGCATTGTCCCACTAATATTTATACCAGTAAACTGTGAGAGTGCTGTTCTAGGGGTGTAGGAACAGAAAGCAGGAGGGAGGAATAGGCCAGGAGAGGAATGACCTGTGAAGTTAGAATCTCGTGATACTACAGTCTTGGAGAAACTGCAGTGTAAATCAGACTCACTGCAGCCCCCAGAGTATACACTGACCTGGCTGCTCTGATGCTTGTTGTACACTTGAACTGACCAGTTTCCTACCAGAAACTCTTCATATTTTGAAAAAGAAGGAAGGTGAAGAACTTGCAGCTGGCTCCAACCACTGGCACTGAGTTGTAAAGGGATGTTACAACACCATTAGACAACACCATTAGCTCTGCTGCTATTTCTACATTTAGTCTCTTCACTTATTAGGAGCAACATTAGAAACAATGTATGTTCTATAAATGGAAACAAGGCAGAAAAAGATGCTTTAAGTCACTTTCCAGCTATTCAAAAAAATGTTCTCAGTATATTGAGTAACTGTACAAAAGCTGATATCACAAGCTATTTCTAACTGATAATTGAATTAGTCCCAAGTAGTTAACATGTCTTAAAAAAAAAAAACAAACCTCACCTCCACCCACCCCCCCAAAAAAAACCAACCACCACCAACAAAAAACAGAAATGCTTTTAAATAGTGATCCTTCACTTTTTCCAGGTAGGAAGTAAGAAAAACTTTGCATTCTTGTTGGTTTTTCTTCCTACTAAGATAGCAACAAAATCCATATTTATGTACAAAGAAAGTAGTATGTTTTTTTAAAGCTACAGATGAAATGCTCTAGCATCTGTATTACACTGATTGTACTTAGGCACTGCTTGCTGCTTCAGTTGCTTTGACGTTTCCATTTTAATTTCTGTGGAAAAAAGGAAGCTGGTAAGAATATGGGCTGCAAAGTACACTTAGGCTCAAGTTCCTGACAAGAGAAATGACATTCTTACTGTTAGTATTAGCAGTAGCATCAAGAGAATGTCTAAAATCTGAGCTAACAGGAAAAAAAAGTTCTAAATGTCTAAAAGTTCTAAATGTCTAAAGTCTGAGCTAACAAAAAAATGTTCAGCAATTTGTCCTGGATCTCAACTGAAACAGAATAAACTGGTCTTGCAACCAGTCCATTTTCTACATTAACACTGAAAAAAAAATCTCTTGGATGCAATGAACTGATAGATAATTTTCATAGTGGTGGTCTACAGATGGGCTATGAGTGAGTTGAACTGGGATGACTCAGATGTTTCTGATCATGTGAAAATGTCCTTAAGCACTAACACACAATGAGAGCACAGCTATTCTCTCACCTTATCTCTTTCCACTTACTAAAGAAGGAAAGATTGGGTCCTTGGGAAAGATGTGTGGTAGCAGGCTGCCATCATCAAAACAATTTGTCCAACCTGTGCTTCTTCCATTTCTCTTTCCTAAGAAGTCACTAGGAATGGCATGAAGGAATTGCAAGCTTTGTACAACATTCAGACACAGGTTGAAGGATAAGCATCTGACCTTTACAAAAGTCTTTTTTTTTTTTTTTTTTTTTTTTTTTTTTTCCCTCCATGTACAGAAGAACTTCCCAAAATATTTCACACGAAGTCTAAAGCCAGGAGCATCCTACCAAGTACATCTTCCAACTCTAATATTTTACCAAGAGAACAGGTGATATTTGCATTAGGTTTGGTTAGGTTTGGTTCCCCAGACTGTGGAGGCTAACTTACACTGCAATATCTTTGATTGGAGTTAGCAGGGTAAGGCAGCAAAATTAATTAGGGGTGTTAACTTATTACATTAGTGCTTGGATTCTGTTCATTTTCTTCACCTGTGCTAACCATAATTTGTGCAACTTCCTTTAGTTTTGCTTTAAAAGCTATTTAAAACCTGAGCATCTCAGGAACCTGCTGCAGAATATAGATATACTTTCTTGAATTGTTATCCTGTCTCCCAGTAAGAGAGCTTTGTGTTGTTAATTACAGCCTGAAGCCATTGAATACCACAGCTGTGTTAAAGTAAGTGGAAGGAATGCTCTATGTCTCTGAACACACGCCACTGAGCATGATGGGTTCTTTGTAATCTTGGTAATTTTTTGAGGGCTGATAATTTCACAATTCTTAAGAAATATTTTGTCGTATTAAGCGATGTGGTTGAAAGTCCTGTTCAATTATTGATGCACTGAGAGCATCAGTATGGATCTAACCTACTATCATGGTGACTCTTCTGTACAATGAAGGTTGAATCTTCAGGAATGGCATGTTGATGAATTGATGCAGGGTTCATTGCTAGCACTGTCTTGCATATTTTATGAGGTAAGCAAATGATGGGAAACCAGGCTGAGTTTTCTCCAAGAAATTCTACTTTTTTTAAACAAAGACTGAGACAAAAGGCAAGCTCTCTTCCCCATGGGAGAAAGCTTTCATATAAAATCAGTTATTTTTTTCTCTACCTTGTGTGATCTTTGCGACTGAGAGAACAAATCTTTCCTTTTCAGTGTCTGTTTCCCTAATTTTGTGCAACTTGTGATGACTAACAAACTCATTCCCTAATCTACTTTGTATAAGCATATAGGAATAACTGCAGATACTTTCCTGGAGCATTGTACAACATACCTGGTTGCTTTAAAAAAATCATGCTAAAGATGATCTGACATGAGAGTAAATAAGGCCCAGAATTAAATGTATGGGTGTGCAAAGTGATCAGCAGTCAATCCTCTGCACAAAAAGACAATTTCAGGTCTCTGGAGGATAGTCTTTTCCTGGACCAGTGTTTTTAGTTTTTTTCTTCTTTTTAGACAGCATGGGAGACTGGAAGAGTTCTGAGTAGCTCCTCTAAAAAGGTATGCTGTGTCTTGGTACTTTATGTCACTCATTGTACAGAGGGGAAGAAACCTGAAACCAACATTCACAGTAATTGTATCTATAGTTGGGGACATCCCATGAAAAATGAGTATTAATGCATTTGTTGCACAAGAACTACTTTATTTTATGGACATAATTTTTTATTTTCCGTCCTGTGGATGTGGGCCATGGATTTTGCTTAATTGACAGATGTGATACCATGAATTTCCATAGCGTAATTCAGAAATATTACTCTGTAGGTCACAACAAATGAGAAGACCTCCTTGACAGAGGAGTAGAACAGAGGAACCATGGACTAGATGGGTTTCAGCAACCTCATCTAAGGCTGCATACAGATTGACATTGTATCAACTAGTGATAGCATTCCTCCCAAGATTTACGAGCTGAAGGCAAGGGACAGGCCCGAGGGCAAATAGGAACCCAGAAAACTTGTGGATATCCCATCCCTGGAAGTTTTACAGGCTAGGTTGAATGGAGGTGTCAACAACGCTGTCTTGTATCCAGGTCCATGTGAGGGGAGCTGTAATATGATCTTTATCATCCTCATGAGGGGGAGCGGAGGGGCAGGTACTGACCTATTCTCCTTAATCACCAGTGATAGGACTTGCAGGAATGGTGTCAAGCTGAAGCAGGGGAGGTTTAGGCTAGACATCAGGAAGAGGTTCTTCACCGAAAGGGTGGTTGCACACTGGAACAGGCTCCCCAGGGAAGTAGTCACTGCACCAAGCCTGTCTGAGCTGAAGAAGCATTTGGACTGTGCACTTAGTCACATGGTCTAAAATTTTGGGTAGACTGTGTGGTGCCAGGAGTTGGACTCGATGATCCTTATGGGTCCCTTCCAAGTCAGGATATTCTATGATCCCTTCCAACTCAAACTATCCTTCGAGTTTCCCATTAGGTATCTACTGTAAGAGAAATACACTCAATATAGTGTGTTTATTCACTCACATGTACTCATTACAGTAGAAGAACAATACAAATCCAGCCTGTTATAATCTGTCTCAATTGAATCTAGTCACTAAAACGATAAATGTGGAAAAGCTTCCAGTGGATATTTTATCAAACTTCAAATAGACACAAGAAAGCTCTACATAGTCTCCCAGGTAGCTAGCTAGCTCCCATGTAGCTAGCTGTATTACCCAAGGTAGAGTAGATACAGTCCATCACGCTCACTGCTACTTAAAACTTGGTTGGATGATTTTGCTTTAAATTTTGGCTTGTGACACAATAAATTGTGAACTCTGCTTGGCCCATGGTGTCCAGTACAGGTATATTTGATAAGAAGTCAGAGATCAGAACCTGATCCAACAAATGTGCAGATTAGAACCTGGAAAACTATTGTAATCTGCAAGCTGAGAAGTGTGCCTGTATACCAAATTGTAGAGCACCACTGGAGAACGCTAGCATAACAAAAACAAACAAAAAACCAAAACAACATTTAAAGTGGGGTCTTTTGAATAATATCATTCTCCAATTTAGATCCAAGAACTTTTTCTCATTATCCAACACCTCTCTTCAGTACCCCCTGTGAAGAGGTTAGCTGGGAATGTGAAAAAACAAAGGCTGAGATCAGGGTAAGCTATGCTTGTAGTTGTTTAATGCTGTTCACAAGACAGTTAATAAACTTTTCTTTATGTTTTTTTATTTATTTTAGCCCATTTTATACACCAAATTTTATAATACACTGTTCAAGTCCAATTTACACTCTGAATAACTACATATTTTCATTTTGTTTTAAACTGTGCTATGATTGCTATATATTCAGCACTCCGTCTCATTAGATTTATAGATAAATGTTGCTCTTTTTTTTTTCTTTTTTTTTTTTTAAATTTATAATTTAACATCATTCCCTGTGGTTGCTCTTTCTTTCCAGAGATGATAATGCATCTCTCCACACTTACATTGTGCCAAACATGATTTAGAAATCAAGAAAGGAAACACCTGCAGAATTTTTATTCCACCACAGAGCAGAACAGAGGTCTCCTTCTGCATGTCCATTTTAACATTTTCCTCCTACTAAGCCGTATCTGAGTTTGTACCAGACATTAATATGACTTTGCGTAGCTGCCCTTTAAACTTGTCTCTGAATAACTACATTTATTAACTACAAGCCTATATTCCCTTGCATATACCTTCTGTAGCTCAGTTGTCAGCCTTGGACTGGAAGCTGAGAAAAAGATACAATGATCAGAAAAGTAATTAAAGGTTCTTCTTTCCTGTAGTCAGTATGGAATTGATTAACTTAGAAAGAAAAACATAAACCTTAATGAAAGATATGACATTTGAACTAAGCTGCACGCATTCTTCAGAATTTTCCAGCTTGCATGGCAACAAAAGACAAAATGCAGATGTTTGCTATCACTCTCATGTTCAGACCCTAATGTAACATCCTGAAGATAGAACTGAAGCAGGCAACATGGAGATAGTTATTGCTGCTCAGCTGGTAAGAAGAATGATGGCTGGACTGGACTTCGTTCTTTGTGTCCGTGCAACCCCTTATCTCTGAGTAGCGGCATAGTTGCAGCTTTATTTTGTGAACAAAGTGATCTGGACCCTAGTGATGTAGATGAGTGTGAGGAGGAAGGGAAAGGAAATGCAGATGAAATTCACTCTTACACTTAAATAACAATCTCTATTCGACATGTCACCTCCTTTAAAGCTGGGCAATGCCACGACTGACCTACTTTGGAAACTAAACATGAAAAACTATTGCATGAGCACTATTATATAAGTATTTATAAAAATTTAAGTAAGAAAAAATAGTTCTGTAAAGCAACATGTTTTGATTATATTTAAATTCAATCTATGTCTGAGATTAATCTTAACTCCTCTCTTTTGAAGAGAAACAAATAAATGTCCTCACAGAATAACTGCAGAAATTGGAGTGTATGAGATTCACAACAGATTAAGATACTTTATTTTGATAGATCTGTTCTGGGAACAGATCTATCCCTTCTCAAGAGATTTGAGTCAAATCAGAAATTTGCCAACTAAGCTGGAAACTGTACTCAGAAACATCTGATGCTTTGATATGCTTCAATGGTTGGGTAGGATGAAAGTCATTGCTTTATACCTGTTTTTACTTGTCTGTGAGGGAGGAGCTTTTTTGTATATCAATCAAGCAAAAACATCAGAACTACCCATCAGGCTGGGGTTTGAGGAAATCACTATTGCTGCATATACCTAGAGCTATCTCAGTTTCTTAAGGATGTTTGTTTTGGTCATGGGTTTAATTGGAGAATGGGACTTGGTTCAAAGTAGGCAGTGTAAGGTTTGGCACATCACGTGGCAAAAGTTCTGCGAACCAAATGACAGCTTTCAACTGACAGTGGTCTCTCTGTCATTCATGCAACAGCAATGAGTGAATATTGACCTTTCTAGATTGAGCTTAGTGCTGGCACATGAAACTACTCGGCATGTGTCACCAGTCATATTTGCCTTCATCTGTCTCCCCAAGCTGCTGTGTCAAAGTTGAGATGAACAACAAAAAATAACAGGGAGAGAGTAGTATTCTGTGCTGGGATATCTTAGTTTGGGAATTTGTTCTTCTGGTTGATTTCCAGTAATCTGAATGTCATGGTTCTTAAAGCACTGTCTTAACCAAGTCACTTTAAAATAGGAAAGAGAAAAGGAAGAAAAGGTAGAATTAACTTCTATTGACTTATTTTGATATAAAAGAACTATACTGACTTCTGATGGTAAGTCCAGGTACTCAATTTTTTATTATCATTAAGTTATACTGAGGATAGCTACAATACATAGGTTTCCTTTTTTTTTTTTTTTTTTCCCTGAGTATATCAATCTAAGTAAATTATATACTTAAGCTGTCAACAAGATAAATGTATATTAATCTGGATTGAAAGGTATCATGAATATATTTCCAAGAATGGAGATGAAGTTGTTATTGAAATGTATACAGTGAAGTATCATATGTCAATATTGTCTAACAAAATGCATGAAATATAAAGGTGACAGAATATTTATGCAAAGTGCTTAAACTGCTTATATCTACTCTTTTTTTTTCATGTTTAAGCTTTAACTTCCATATCTTTGTCATGTTAAGGATGACACTGCTTACAACCTTAGCTAACTTTAAGTTAGAAATACATGTCCACTGCCTAACTTCTTTTGTTAAACCAATGACAGTGAAGTATATTTGTGGGTTAGAATAAAGAGCTTAATTTACTATTCATTATGAAGATTCATTGTGGTCAAATCTCATTTTAACTAAAATATTTCCCAAAACAGATTATATTTGTAGAAATCAGTGTTCCCTCTACTAAAGAAATCTCCAAACCTTTGTACATTTTAAAAAGTCCTATACTGCCTGTGCATGTGTTACAAACTCTTACATTTCATTATTAAAAAAAAAAAACATGATTAATTTTGTTTCTATGATCCTAGTACTGACCTGGCTGTGGGTGAAAACGTTATGACCAGAAGGTATATGCAGCATTGTTTTTGCACATGAAGTTGCATCATTCCTGGTGTTTACTTATTAACTGTTTTCCCACACTTTTAAGGGAATATATGGAAAAGTAGCACCACTGACAGATCCTTGCTAGATGAAAACCATCAGACTTTGGGTGAAGCAGGAGAACTTCAACACAGAGGGGCACATTTCCTTCATCATTATTTGACAAGACTGGTGTCTCTAAACAGGTCCAAGGATTAGATGCAGTCAATAAATTTATAAAACAGCTGTCAATAGGAACAGATGTGTACATTTTACTCTCAAATATTAGTTTAATTAAAATATTCTGCTGAAAAATAATAAACCTAAGGGCCACACTTACACATTATGGACTGAAAGTGAGAAGTGAACTAACAGATATATAACATGAATGAGAGAGAGACCAAACCCTGGGGGGAAGCAGTGAGCTGAAAAAAGTGCAGGTATCAATGTTATCTAAAGCTCTGGGGGACCAAAAGCAAATTGTCACTGATATTGAAAGGGTTTTGTGAATTCATCTAGTTGGAGGGTCTGTGAATTTCTTGTTTCCTTTCTCATGTGCATCTAGCTACAGAGTATGGAGACCTCTTGAACTCCTGAGTTTGGTTTGAGATTTTTTAAATTTGCTGACTATGTTCTCTTAGATAAGGGGCTTCACCTCTGAGCCTTGGTCTGCCTGTTAAAACACATTATAAGACTCAAGCAGTAATTGTACTGCTGTAACCACACCGTGCTTTGAGATCCACAAAGGGTAATTGCACTATTAACACAAAACATTACATGATGTAGGAAACTCATCCTCTCTCCTTGTTGTAGCTTTTTTTTTTTTACCCTTTGTGGTTCAGGTGAGCATGATCATGGATTGGAATGGGGATTTTGAGATTCTTCTACTTTTTTATTATTTATTTTTATTTTTTAATCTTCTTTTCTAGCTCACACCTAGAATTTGCTAGCTTAGCCAGCTAATTTCACCTTCTCTTTTATGCATTCTATTAAGAAACCTGAGAGTCTTTGGGGCACTGTGACAGGTTGAGTTAAAAATTACTATAATTATTGTGATCCCTGTGGAATTTGAAGTGTGTGCAGTTTATGCCTCAAGGGGCTAGAATCCTTGGAGACCCTATTTTCTGGGACAGCAAGAGCTGTGAAATATAAAACTCTTGATTTGCACTCAAGATCAGTCTTATTTGTATAGTTAAATAATAAAAAAAAATGCTGATTTATACAATTTTGTTCCTGGGTTATAATTATGGTCTAGAATTAATTGAATAGCCTGGAGGTTTCACTACTGTACATGGTAATGATTACTAAAAATTGATTCTCTCCTATATTTCTTTATTAACTTATCTGGAAATGACATATCATGAAGAACAGCTTTAAATATTGCTGTGCTGAGCAAGTTTGTAAATTGCTATTCAAGCTGTTTTTATTTTTTCTTCCTTGACTTTTTTAGGTAGTTTATTATTTTATAAGTGCCTGAGCTGTAAGTCTAATCAGAAACATGATTTTTTTCCCCCCATTTTTCTGACTAAGGACATTTTACTGATAGCCTTCAGGATCATATATGCAGGCCTTTCCCAACAGAAATGCTGGATTGCACCCTCCATACACAAGGCTCTTGCAAGCCCAATGGGTTATTGTCACCAACCATTTCTGGGCCAACTAAGCATGGGCTGTGTGAACAGGAGAGTAGCTGAGATGCTGCCTACTTTTTGCCCCTTTGAAGCTGTCTTTTTTAGCATATGCAGACTCTGGATGGAGTGAGGAGTGAGTTAAATGCACAGCTACAGACTGAAACATTTGTTATTCCTTTTTTTTTTTTTTTTTTTTTTTTTTTACCTTTGTTACTTTTTATTATTCATTAGTGTTATATCAATAGGCTTCTCTGGCCAGGTCCCCATAACAGATTTTAAGTTTATATGGTGCAGTCACTCAACTAGGAGTTCTGCAAATGCTCTCTTCTCTTTGCTCACCCAGGTGGGGCCCATTGGGAAAATATAGGAGGGTTTGACTGTAGTTGATCAAATCCTGGGAAGCCTTTGAAAGCCTGTGGGAGAGGTGGAACAATTCTGAGGTTGAGATTAAGATATAGATTAATTACATGGAAATCCTCTAGAAGGAAGATATAGCTGAGGGTAACACCAGTTCCTCTGAAACTTAAACACAAGCTATAAAGATGGAAGTGATGTTACTGTTATCTTTTTGTTAATGCTATCATATATGTTTAAGTTTTGCTATCAACAATACAGATATTTGTTCTCATGCTCTGAAAAGTATATTCTGAAAAGGTTTCACTTTAAGCTTGTCCAAATGTTTAATTTAGATAAAAGTTGACCATGGCAGAAGAAGAAACCCATTATCTTCAATAGTATTTCTTCAAATACTACTATGTCACAAAAAATCAAATGAGAAACTTTCAAATGTATTGAAAATTAGACATTTGACCTTATGTAGGCTTTTTTTTTTTTTTTTTTTTTTTTTTCCCAGTGAAACTTTCCAATCAAGATACTACTATGAAACTTTGCATTTCCTCAGGTCAACATTTTCCAGCCAACTATTGTTTTACTGGGAAGTTTTCATCTATTCCTTTCATTTGCATTGAATATTCAGGGTCTAATGAAGAAAAATGAAAACATTTTAATTGTGCATGTTTCAAAACCTAGAAAAGGATAGGAAATGAGGAAAATGGGCCATGTTTTCTGTTACTCTGGACTAACAATTATAATTCATTGATTTAAATGGATTTCAGCTGAGCTCCTTTGGTATCAATTTGACAAGGGAAGAAATGGTTTGTTTGTGACCTCACTGTGGTTTGCTTTGGCTGCCTCTCTAAGGTGATGAAATTATCTTCACCTCTAAAAGTTGTCTAAGACTTGACAAGTGCTTGTGGCTGCCAGCAACAGAAGGTCAGACTTGCTGCACTCAGGTCTGTCATTTCTAAGATGGCAGATAAGAGGAAAGAGCACCACACTCCCTCTCCTTATCAGCTGCCCAGAAGATGGGTGGCTATTGATAATGGCCATTTCTCATTTTTTTCCCAATGCAGAGAGAGCAGGGCCTTTTGCAGTATCTTCTCCTTCATGACAGCAGAACCCTTCCAGGTATGCCTGTGCTCTCCACAATGTCTCACTGGGTGATGGCACCATTGAGGAGGGCTTTTTAATCCCCTCACCCACTGTATTTTAACAACTTTCAGCTCCAGTCAGAAAAGCTAATTTTATTTAACGTCTTGATGGCAGTCTTGCTGCCTGTGCATCACCCACCACATTGGACTTGCGGAATGATGTTTCCTTAGCTCCATGAGCTAGATCTGTTTGTGGATCATCCTCCTTTTTATTGCAGTAAGTTGCTCTGAGCAAAAAAAGGGGCTGGGGCAAAGTTTAAGCGGGTGCCCCTCACTATCACTGGTGTTTGCTTTTACCAAAGTCATTTGACATCACATTGGAGAAAAAAGGCTGAATGTGAAGGGCCATGGACACAAAGAGAATCTTTGCTAGCAGCTACAGAGACCTGGTGACATTTCGTTGACTGCTGAGGACAGAGGCAGGGGAAAAAGCATGGTGCATGCTGTATAGCTGAGCCTTCTTCCTGCATTCTCAGCTTAGAGAAATGTTTTGGTATGATGCGAGAAACTTTCATTGATTTTTACGCCAGAAAAGGAGCAACATGGAAGAATATATTTATAGCTGAACAAGCAGAAATAAAATAATACTGAATTCTTCTTTGGGATGTTCACAGAAAATTAGCCCAGTTTGCCTTTCTGACATGATGTGAAACTTCTCACCAATTATTTAGGCTTCTCCCATCAATGCCACCTCTCTCCTCTTATTAGCCCCTCTTATCTCTGCTGAAGATTTTCTGTCTCTAGAGATACACAGGAAAAGCAGAGCAATAGCATTTTTTCCCTGTTACTGTTGCCTCTATTTTGTTGTATATAAATGTACAAGGATGTCTCTGATTGTTTATCAGTTTTAGTGCTCTGGGCAATGTTAGAATTCAAGCTATCAAACTATTAAGGGTCTGACTCTGCAGAATGTCTTCAAAGGGATGTTAAGATATTTCTGTGTTTCGTGATGGACTTGGATGCGTGTGGAGGACATTCATCCCTTCAGGCAGAGCTGAGGATCAGGCCCTAATTGGTGTTAAATTTAGGACAAACAGCCACCAGTGTTTAGCAAGGATATGTGTTTGCTGGATAAGAAGGAGCCTCATGCTGTGTTGATTGATGCTGGTTTCCATTCCATTATTTCAGGATGTGCACTACATGTTATCAAGAGGCCAATTATCAAAGGTTGTTTAAAAGACACATCTCTGAGTTCTGGGATTCATCATTAATTCAGGGGGTTATGTTTCTGCTTTTCCTGAGTTCTCTATTCCACCCATAATAGAAGCACTTCTTTTACATGTATTTCTGAGTTTCTGCCTTTGGATATTGTCCTCAGCTTCCTATGGAACTTGGTTCAGTTCTTCACATAGGATAACACTGCATTTTGGAGTGTTTTGTCCTCTGAAACATCATGGGTTCCTGAATCTCAGAGCTGGGCACAGGAGTAGCAGCAAAAAGACAGTCCACAGTAATAGCTTATATTGTACGTGATGCTCTTAGAGAAAATATAGGAAGTAAAAACCTTTAGTTCCATTCAAAAGTAATTCAATCAATCACCACAGAATTATAAATAATTCTTACTGCCCCCCCCCCCCCCTTCCCCAAAATAGAGGGGGGTGCAAAAACAACCCCCAAAGGTAACAGAATAACGGAAAGAAACACTACAGTGAAGAAGAACAACAAAACATCACCCCCATCAAAATGCCCACAACAAACAAGAAAAAAAGTGTGTGGAAGAGGCATGGACTAACCCTTTGCTAGGGATGAGTCACACCAGCTAGGGAGGCAAGGGGAATGCCAAATTTGCCAGTAAATAACTGGTATTGCTTTAGTGAGGGCTACAGCTGCTGCTTGGAGGGGTGTGAGGAGGGGGATTATGCCACCAGCATTGACCTGTGCCAGATAGATTAGATCAGTATGTCTCACTCTTCCGCCCTCAGCTCAGGCCTCACTGCCTTCCCCAAGCTCATCAAGACCTGATTAAAACTTAGCATTTATCCAGGTCTCTGCACATGCTACCTAATTAATAGTCACAACACCATGGTGAGGAAGATGAAAGCAATATTATTATCTTAATTTTACACATGGGGGCATAGAAGCAGAGGGGGATGCTGAGCTAGTATTAAAGTGCCAAACTCCCACACTCTGAGTCTGCCCCAGCTGTACTCTTTAATACATAGTCTGGATGTATGAATATAATGAGCTATCCATTGGGTTTTCAAGATGCTGACCTTGCTGTAAGCCTCGGTTGCAGTTCACAAATGTGAAAGTGTTCACTCAATCTGAGAATGACTCTGTCTTTCCACATTTCAGTCTATCCCTAGTGCACCTGGTTTCATTCCATTCAGGTGGCTGGCTTCATTATGTTTTTAAATGCAATGCTATCAATGTCTGGTCAAAATCCATTCAGATTGCTTCTGGAAAAGTCCTTGGTTCTGATTTGAATCTACAGGGAAGACTTTGGGGATATGGAAGAGAAATTAAATTGCTCAAAGTAATTCCTTTTAAAGGTACTTCCTATAAAATTGAGAGAGAGGGATTTTTAAATCTATTTAATAAAATATCGTTAGAAAAAAAATTAATCTGTTCTACCCTGCAAGATTATCTAAAGCAAACTGTAAAAAATAACACATTTTCTAATAACTTTTCACATTAAATGAATTTGCTCTGTATCCATCTCTCTTTGCTATTGTCACTGGTCACTCTGAATAGGATTTGCCCTATGCCTTTTTACAGTCAGTAGACAGACATTTTCAGAGCAGAAATCATTTCATCCAAAAATAAGTCAGGTGAATTGCACCTTAAAGAGAGTCCTATTTTCCTCTGAGGACCAGAAGTGAGCAACGGGAAACTAGTTCAGATAGAGTAGTCTACATTACATTCTACAGATGTTGAAAACTGGATGAGATGGAACCTGCTCTTTATTCTCATTTTTTTCCCTGCATTGAACAGTGTTGCTGATTTCCTGTGAAATGTCAGAGGTTGATTCAGTCAGTGTCAACCCTTCTGTGGACTCTTCATCAAGTCCTTAGGATCTCTCCCTGAAAACTCATCACACATGTTAAATCTCAGCATTCTTCTTGCTTTAAAGGATCTGATCCCATGCAGAAATATTCCCAGGATGAGTTTTCTCTTTCCAAAGTGAATTACTGTATTGTGAGTTTGTAAATTTCTGAGATATCCTTGGGGGGTCACAGGTCCCACAGCATTGGGATGTTATCTTTGTAATAGCACTGCTGTGAAGTTTTGGGTAGCTAATGGTCACATCCCACAGCCACCAAGAGACTGCAGGTTCACCTGGACTTCCTGAGTCTCTAGCAATCTTCTCATACTCAAATAGGTATCCTCTAAACACAGAAAGTGCAGAGGGCATTGCCATAATAGGTCTCCAGGGCTTTACAGTTTTATTTCCTTGCTAAATATAGCTGCCTGGTTCTTATTTGCCCAAGGGAACTAACATATTATTTAAAGGCAATTTTCTTTTTTGCTTTGCTAGGAAGACTGTGTGTGTGTATGTAAGTGTGTGTTTGTGTGTATACAGTATACTGAGAAATTTTGGTGGCTATTTGCCAAAGCAGATAATAACAATGCAGTTTTAGTGTCTGTTTATTTCTCCCCTTTCTTGTCCAGCCCCATCTCTCACCTCCCTATTGATTTAGTGCAGCCTGTAAAGTTTTACAGCCCGCATTTAAGGAGGCCGCTGCTTGAAATCCATGAGGGGCTGCTAATCAGAACTAACTGCAAGCATCAGGTGCAGCAGGCATCTCTGTCCTGGCCTATTGGCTTAAGAGAGCATGAAGGGCTAATTTCATGGCTGATAAAACTTTCTGTCAAGGAGGCCTCCCAAACAAATGAACATTGACTTTTCTTTACAAGGGATATAAAAATGGTCTTTTATCATGACTGCTTGCTTTTGCAAGGTAAGAAGTCACTTCCCTGCTGGGCTACCACTAGCCACCTGGGATTATTTGACAGCCTACTGAGTTGCCCAGGAAAAATTTCCAAGAGGACTTCAGAACCTAATTCCAGTTTAGCACTCACTTGGCTTTGACTTTCTGGGTATTTTTAGTTTTTGATCCAGTGGTGACATAAACCAGTGTCAGATCAGGCTTTGAGACAATTGCCTTGGCAAAGTCCAAAGGTTTTTACCATCTAAAAAGGAACTCTGGCCATCTAAATCCCTTTCAGAATCTGGATCTTTATTGCTTCTCCTTTTATGGTTAGCCAGTTTAATTCCTTCCTCCTAGTTTCATCTGACCAGTCTCATGCTATCACCTATATACTCTGAGCACAACTCTTCTGTTTCTCTGCTCTGCCAGGAAGATGGGCTTTGACTTCTGCTGGAAGGGCGCACCCACCTTCCTGCTCATCTGAAGAAAATAATATTGATTATTTCAAAGCACATGGTTTGAGAGCCTTTCTGTGAGAGGGAATGATGCCAACTTGTTATCATTCAGGTGTACTTCTTTCATCCATTAAGAGTCTTCACCAATGGAAGCGGATGCCGTTTCTTACAAGTATCATGTAGCAAGTAGTTAAGTGTGTGGTTAAAGACTGATGCTTTCAAGAAAATCATTTACTTGCATAAAATCAACCAAGTGCTAGGATACTTCACAGAATGTGGTCTACGAAGCTTTTGAACATGGTATCATTTTTCTTTCATTCTTTCATGTTTTGATGAAATGTGATTTCAACCAGCAATACAGACGTTTCAAGGACACACTCCTTGCTTTTAGTAGTAAGCTCTCTGTGTTTCTCTTTCAGTTCCTGAAAGAGAAATGTCTCATCCAAATCTTATCCTGATCTCTGCTAATCTTAAATCCATCGTTCTTTTATGAGTGTTTTTAAAGATCCTCTTAGGGCTGATTTGCACTACAAAGGTTATACTGCAAAAGATATTTTGGCTAGGGCCCCTAGCAGAGGTCTGATTTATTCTGGCAACAGGACTTTTGCATTTGTAGATAAATTACCCATTTGAACAGACACTTTTCCATCAAAATGTTCATTTTGCCAGCGTAACTTCATTTATACAGAGGGGTTTTTTTTCCAGCAGAATGATGTCTATGCATGTAGCATTTTTCTTTGTCCTGCAATTTGTCAGCATACCTGAATGCTATATAATATAGACTTGGCTTTCAGCTTGTTCCGTGAGCCAGTAGTAAAACAGTTTAAGTCTTTTACTACAAATCCACAAGGCCCACTCTGGTCCTGTACTTAGAGCAGTCTCCCTGGTAGATCCAGCTGTACACCAACTAGTTCAGGAATAGGAATCAAAGGCACTGGATGTGATGCAGACTCTATATCATTGGTATTAGAAACCGGTGTGCTGTGCCCTCACCCTGCCAACCTCTGTGTCACTTGGCTCCAAGTGAAGCTTGCATTTATTTGCCTACCAAGCTATTTCACTTGCCATGCTTCTTGAATGGCAAACTTAAATTGCATTTTTTTCCCCAACTCCGTCTGCATATTGGTGGTGGTTTATGTATACCTGCTCCTCAATAGAGACTAAGAAAAATTCATGTCACAGAGGCAGACAGCTGTCTCAGGACTAGATGCAGACTTTGCCAATACCTTTGGGATGTTGTGGAAGGACAGGCAGAAATTCATTTAAAATATCACATCTATGACAGTTTTTAGAATGTTATCTATATATAAATGAAGAAATGTGTGCCAAAACAAACTTGGTTTACAAGTTTACAACAAACTGCTATTGTTGTTGATGAGGGATACAGTCACAGGTAGTAATTATAGTTAATGCTGACAAGCAGCATTTACTTTAGGCAGAATTTTGCTCTGGGGTTTTAACTGCTTGCCTCATGGGCTGTCTGAAGACATTGCTTGTTGGTCTCTTGTGCTGAAGCAGAACTCCCTTTTCTTTGTGGTAAACATTTGCTCTCCAGTTAAATTAACAAACTTCATACTTAAGTAGACACACCATTTTTAGGCAAAAGACATTATTTTGTTTGTGGGCTGTTTACTGCCTCCCTTGCTTTATGTTATGGCTGAGATTTCAAGGCAGCCCTGCAGCTGGAGCAGATCAGCATAGCTCCACTGAAACAAATGAGTCTTTGGAGGACGATCAGTGGTTGTAATGTGTCTGCAAAACCACAGTGACTCTTTTAAGAATGTCAAATAGAGATACTGGTTCTTTGTAGACATGACCTGCAGAATGGACAATTTTCATACATAGATTTTGCATTTCCATTTTAACAACTGAGTTCAAATATATTTTCATGTTTCCCCTCCTGTCACCAAATTTACGACTTTTTTTTTTTTTTTTTTTTTTACTTAAACCTTTGCAAAATCACAAAACTGGTTGAAAATTAAAATGCTTTATGGTAAGAATACAGATATGATTATGAACATGAACACACCATCCCCCAAGGAAGCCCCAGTTTCCCGTTTCCCCTTTCATCATGATTAAAGAATGTTACATATGAGAATATTTATGGAAGAGTTTATGTCATTGTATATTGCTTATGATTATGTAGTATCCATTTACATTCTCTGGAGAAGTACACAGTCTCTTTTTTCTTCTTCACTTTTGGCTCTATGGTGTTCCCTGTAATATGTTATTGCAAGATGACTCTTAGGGCTTGCTTTGAAGAAAGAATACCTGGGAGGTAGGGCTAACACATTGCTTTGGGAAACCAAAACCCAAACCATACCAAACCAAACCAAACAAACAAAAAACCACAACAAGGTAACTCTGACTTTTAAAAAGCTGAGAGAAAAAGGAAGATTAATTAGTTTAAACTGATAATTTTTCTTTCTGTCCTTCAATAATGTACTCTGTGAGTTGGAAGCTGTACAGTTTTCATAGTCTTACTTTATAGATTTTGTTTTCTCACTTGAACACCATTTATGAGTGCTGCAATTGTTCCTATTTCTGTTTCTTTGTTCTGGAAATGAAGTTGGAATTTGGAGACAATGTGGGACTTGCAGCATGTTTCCATCCTAGGTTCATGAACGTGCTGGAGAGGAAGAGTGTCTTTATTTTGGCTGGGATAGAGTTAACTTTCTTCCTAGTAGTTGGCATGCTGGTGTGTTTTGGATTTAGGATAAGAATAATGCTGGTAGCACACTGATGTTCTACCTGTTGAAGAGCAATGCTTACACTGAGTCAAGGCCTTTTCAGCTTCTCGTGCTGCCCTGCCAGCGAGAAGGCTGGGGGTGCACAAGAAGCTGGGAGGGGACAGAGACAGGATAAATGACCCAAACTGACCATGTGGCATCATGCTGAACAATAAACATGCAGGTGGAGATAGCTGGGCATCAGTCAGCATGTACCGAGCAACTGCATTGTTCATCACATATTTTATATTTATTTTATTTTACTATTATTATCAGTATTATTATTTTCCCTTCCTTTTATGTCCTATTAAACTGTCTTTATCTCAACTTGGGTTTTACTTTTATTTTATTTATGTTTAATTATTATTCTCCCCCCATTCCCACAATGGTGGTGGGGAGTGAGTGAACTGCTGTGTGGTGCTTAGCTGCCTGCCAGGTTAAACCACAATAGTGTGATAGTTCCCATGGCTTCCAAGACATACATTTGCCTAGGAGGGATATCAGATTATGGTGTGTCAATTCAAGAGAGTCACAAGGCATTTAGACCACCTGGGCTGGATGTTGGCCAGACACTGGATCCCAGAGCAGGCAACACAGAGTTCGGCATAACCTGTCAGGCACCAAAAAGCACCATCTGATACAGCACCAAGCGGGATCTGTAAGGTGGCAGCCTAAGTGAAGGGAAACTTGATTCATTCATCACTTCCTTAATGCAAATGCCTGAGAGTTTCTAAAGTGCTGTGAAAGGTGGTGATGTGGTATGAACAGGGTCCTTGCTCCTGGAAGATGCTGCTACTCCAGAATGCATTGGCTCCAGAAAACCCACTGACAGAGCAATGCCTTATTGCACCTCCACAGCATCTAATTTCAGCTGGGACTTCAGTTTAAATATCCATGTGCTTAAGTACCTTGACTGACTATGGCTTAAAGGCATTTTCTTAAATTTAAGAGTAGGTTCACTGATGTTTTCTGTACATGCTAAAAGACAGACTTGAGCTTTATTCTCCAGGGGAATACACAAATCAAATGAGTCCTTACTCTTTGGATGTTACAATCCTGCATGTTGAAGGCTTTAGGAGCCACTAGCTGCACAAGAGTCTTGCCAGGACACGTTAAGGAAGGACTGCAACGCAAATGCAAGGATAAACTGCTCAGTGTTTCTCCCAGCCTTGATCAACAGGCAGCAAATACTGTGTCCAGTGTTTCCAGAAGGCAGATGGATTTTCCTGATGTACCCCACTGATTTTGGTTCACCAGTACAGCATTTTGTTCAACAAGGAAGAAAAGGCTAAGACCAGAGTTGGATTTCTTGACAACGGTCACCTGCCATAAGCCAAAGTTAAAAATATGCTTTCCTGGGTAATATACAGTCTCCTCTTGGCAATCATGGTCACTTTTGTGCTTTGAGCTTTTCCCATTTTCCACCTTGGTGATTTACCCTTTTCCCAATGAAATTGCTTTTTAGCTGACTGTGGCAGCTTTTGCAATTTACCTGTGCAGTTTAGAGGTCAGCAGCAGAGAGGAATGATCCTCAACAGCATCTCCATGTCCTCTCCAAGGGACAAATGCAAAGCGATCTATGTCCAGAATGTTCTCAGCAATGTATGTGAAGTGCAAATATGTTCAGTCCTGTCTATATTCAATTCCCCTTCTGAGAATTCCCAGTTTTTACATTGTTCATGGTGTGATTGTATAAAAGGAAACAGCTTGATAATACTTGCAGCACTTGTATTGCAGCACACAACTGTGGCCAGACAGATGCACACTAACAAGAATATTTTATTCCTTTTCTTCCGACTGCTGAGATACCCTGACTAGGCTATGGGTGAATTGTTTAAATACAAAAGCCCAAATTTTGCTTTTAAAAAAGTCAGTAAAGCCTAGAATGCATTACTGGCCTATTTGTCATCCTGGCATGGAAAGCATTTTCCATCTCTTCTCCTAAAGCTGTTCCACTTAGTATAAATAATGAAATATTCAGTAAGCCACGGAAAGAGACTGACTTTGTAGCCTGGGGGGCTCCACTGAGTAAGAGACAGCCCAGGTGATAAGGTTTATCATGGATGTATTTGCTATTCCTGGCACGATCTTAGAAAATTGCCGTGAAGTATTTTGGCTTTGGTCCAGTCTGCCTTTTGCAACAGAAAAAAAAAAAAGAAATATCATGGCAAAATTTTCATCAGCTCTATTATAGGCATTCAATACATGCAACCGTTCATAAGGAAAATGGGAATTAGAAGAAGGGTGGTAGTGCTGTGATTGCTACCACCTTGCATACCATACCTGTCACTGAGCTGGACATTTCTAGATCAAAAATAATTTAGAAATTTAGTCTGAATTGTAACAGACTCAAGTGTTGGTGAATTAGAATGGGCTACAGGACCCTCAAGCCTATTTGTGCTAGAGCAGCTTACACCACTAACAAATAAAAAGTGAAACTGCATATAAACAAAAACAGATGGACTGGTTTTCTGCTACTCTTCTGAATGTCAGGAAGTACAAAATATAAACCAACAAAAAGGAGGAAAATTGCTTATTCAAAATACATATTTTATATAAATAATATATAAAGATTACTTTTTTTTTTACTTTTTTACTGCCAATTGAAGTTTTTTTTTATAAAGTGCAAAATGTCTACAAAATAAAAAATGTATTATAATATACCAGAATTACCCTGTGCCTAAAACTGCATAAATTACATAACCATCATGGCCTTCAGAGATGTTAGGCAGACCAATATCTAGCCCTGTATCTTCAATTGTAATAAATATTAAATTAATGTGGGATCAGGGATTCTGGAATAAAACAGAGACAGGTCAAGAGTATTCTATTAGCCTGGGTTTAATGAGAAATGCATCATATCTCCCCAGTGAAGTCATTTGCACTTTCTTTGCAATTATCATTACGGCTAATCAACAACAAATGCTCACATCTACCACCTTCTAAAAGGAGTGGGTAGGAAGATAGATGTAAATTTTTAATACCTTGTTCGCCTTAAGTCCACATGGGAACCATGAATAATGGATGGTAATGGTGGTTAACCCTGAGGACATCAAAAGGGATCTTTGCATTTTATCCATTCCCCCTTTCTGCCCCACAGCAGCTTTCCGTTGCACACAAGGTGGCTTTTAGGGGCACCAGGCCCTGATGAAATATGTTGCTACCTATTAAGAGTGTCAGTCCACAGCTGCTCTCTAAACAGAGGCTTCTGGAAAATACTGTGGCTCCCAAGCCATCTCCAGCTGCTTGTCATGGAGGCTGGATGCTGCTGTCCCTCAAATTTGCAACATGAGCTGCTTGGTAGAAGCCTGTAACCCCATCTGTCTGAGACCAAGCAGATTAGTTGAATGTTTATCTGTATCATGTCCTGGCTGACTCCAGTCACTGTAACCGAAACGAGTAAGCGATTGATAGCACAGGCTGCTCAGCTGGCTGTTAACTTTCTTCATGGGGATGGCCACAAGGAGGTGGCTGGGGGCCAGACATTTCTCTCAGTTGGACAAATACACGTGAATGAATTCCTTGTCCAGTGTTTAGTGAAGCCAGCTGAACTCACAGATTACATTTGCACAAAAAATAAAATGAGAAAGGATCTGTTCCCTGACTCTAGGGGCAAAAAATCAAACCTTATCCCTCCATCTTCCCCAGTCCCTACCCCCAATTTGTCTGTTCACAGTGTTTACAGGCACATCACTCTGTTTCAGGATGTTTCCTGAGCTTCATGAAGAGCTTGCTGGCACAGGCAAGAACAGTGGTAGAGAATATAGTAAAAATAAATCAAAATGGGCAATCATGAGTCCCGCTCAATCTGCTGGAATTGGTCAACACACCAGAGCTGACCAATGCCTTGCTGACATAAATTGTCTGTAGTCTTTACCAGAGAATAACTGGCAGGACTTTGTTACCAGTCCTACATTTCGTTTGTTTGTTTGTTTGTTTCTGACAATTGTGGGGTGTCCTGGAACTGCGAACAGGCTCCCAGAGTTTGAGACTGGTGCTAAGACAAATCTGTCCCTTCCTCTAACACAAGCTGCTGAGCTGTGGACCTGTGATAACCTCATGGTCTGGGAGACAGGAAGGCTGAGATACTGCCTGCTTCAGATTGATTTCTTAACTGAAATTGAGGACTATGTGCTGTGGGGCTGAGGAACTCTGTATGGCTTAACTGGCTCAGGGAGATGCCTGATTACTATGACATTTTGGTTTTGGTAGAAGCATTGAATATATCTGTTAAAAAGACTGTGTCCTGGTCCTGAAACTGCATGATTGTGTTTGCCTATTTCCTGTTCCTAATGCTCTTCAGTAGCACAGGTAAGAGCCTTGGAGGAATCTGTCTCTCCACCTGCAAAGCAATCCTTCTCTGAACAACTTAATACATTGGTTAGCCTCCTACACAAGTGCGCAGAGATGGAAAATCCTATAATCCATCAAGTCTGTGAAGCTGGACTTCAGTGTATTTTTTCAAAAAGCTTGTGCACTGTCTAAATTACATCATGGTAGAAAAAAAAAAATAAATAAAAAATCAGGAGCTGTTGAATACATAAGGAATTACCTGGATCTCTGCTGGAAGCCAGGAGTATAGAAATGTTTAACTCCACATGGCTAACAAGGTTTCTCAGTGTGGCACAAGAAAGGAAGGGCTCAAATGGCAAGTGGTCAGATGGGCATACTGACATTTCTGGGGGAGGTACAGCTGCTGCATCTTCTGATCACTCTCCTGGATGAATACCAGCTTGTGCCTGCATTGTGCAATGTATTTCAACAACCTGAGATTTGGACAGATTAGGTGAAAAAAGTTCCTCCAAACACTGGATTTATAGAGCACTTATTTTCTTCACTGCAGAGGATCTGCAGGCCCATGCAGCATCAATCAGCCTAACATGGTGCAGATGAAATTGTGAGGCAGAGTCATGTCTGATGAGGTGTCTCCAACTATTGGGAACATTGGGAGCAATGAACACGGGAAAATGAAAGGTAAAGCTGGAAAAAATGGAAGGGAACAAGACCTTCACCACTGGCATTTGCTCCCAGGAAGTTTTGATGCATAGGTACCTCATGCATCAGATAACCCCACTCAGTTTTAACTCTTCTGGCCTTTGAAAGCCCCTAAGAGTGACATCTTATACGCCAACTCTCTGTATAGCTTTTGCTCTCTGGAAAATTGCCAGAGTCTGCTGTTACTGACATGTATATTGACACCAATGGAAACTTTACCCACCACTCTGCAAAAGTTCAGTGCTTTGAACTGAAGACATGAATGGAGAGGCCTGCTCTGAAGGAGCCAGCAGGATAAATGTCCTTCTTGCATTCCACAAGCCAGCTAAGCAACAGCCTGGTGAGGTGGGCAGATGAAGATAGAGAGAACATGACAAACTGAATCAGATTGCATTCTTGTTCTGTACTCTAACACCAAGCTGTCTTGAACAAACTTTTTTTTTTTTTTTTTCCTTCTGTTGCCTGGTATAGTGACTTTTTTTTTTTTTTTTAATAGAAGGTTGCTGAGATAGAGCACAACAATAATTTTCCTTTTGTGTGTATGCGTATTTTTCCCCCCTGCAGGGCTTTTTGCCAAGCTAGGAAGGGTGACAAACCCATATACACATAGCATAGCCAGCCAGGAAAAAGGATGTGGAATCAGGAATGTTTGTTCAGCCCAAAGTCCTGGATGCAGAAGTTCAAGTTTCCAAGGCTAATCATGGAGAAACACATTTCTCCTGTGTGAGACTGAGACCCCAGTCTGAAACCACTTGCTGAGATGGCTCCATTTCAAATTCCTCCCTATGGGACAGCACTGTTTGCTGCTGCGACCTGCCCTGGGATGGTGATGTAGGCACAGGGAGGTGGGGATGGATGTGGGGTTCTACTGGTGCCTACAGGAAGACGATTATTTCATTTTCTGTTACTGGAAAAATAATCCTGCCTGCAGAGTGATGGCAAAGGTTTACAGAAAGGCCACTGGTGAAGTGTGGATGGGGGAAAAAGAGCTGTGAGACCAACTTCACCTGATAGCACAAGTCTCAATTAATCAGTTTTGACCTGCTTTGAATTTGGGTCTGCATCAGAGGAGCTGCTGGGCAGAAAGAAGTTATCAGTGAGCACAATTCTTGTCATTATCTAGAGCATTTACTGGCTTGGGTGACAGGTGAGGAAACAAAGCCTCCGTGCAGCTGACAGCCTCCTCCTTCACACGTGGTCTGAAAAAAAGAGGAGAGCTTTCCACTTCTTTTCTGTGCCCACCAGAAGCTCTGTTGTGCTAGGGACTGTACAAACTGACCAGGAGACAGGTATGGGTTTGCTGAGGGGAAAGAAAGGAGGTTGCCTTTACTCATGCACACCAGCATGATTGCTGCAGCATCTACTCACCAGCATGGGCAAAAGGAATGTTTTCACCTTGCAGCTGCACCAAGGTCTGAGAGAAGACTGTGTCTAGAGATTACTTGCTAGTAGAAAAAGCAGCAGATTGGAGAGTAAAGAAATGTCAAAGGAAACACTGTGACTAATTCAGTGTCCTCCACAGCTCTGTGACAATAAGCTTTTCTTCTGGTCCATCTTAATATCACCATAATTGGCACTTGCTTTCTAGTGAACTTTTTTTTTTTTTTCTTTTGGTTGGTTAGTTTTTTGTTGTTGTTGTTTTGTTTTGTTTTGATTTTCTTTATCTCCCCTGTGTGCAAGAAGATAAGAGATACTCCCTCTTTTTCTTTGAGGACTCAGTTTCATCTTGGCTTTATTTGGTGTCAGGCAAATGATCTTTTGCACATACTGATTGAGTAGCCTGCAGCTATCTGGGCTGTAGCTGTGTGCTGAGCTAGGTGGATCAGCAGAGTGCTGAGGGCTGTGATGCAGATGGGCTCATAAAGTCCCCAAGAGCCTATATGCACAAGTGGAAGGGATGCTGGATGGAGCAAAAACCTGATGTTTTGCGGTTACATCCTGCTTGTGGCCACTTGTTGCAGAGGTTTTGCAATGGCCAGAAATTGCTAACAAGTACATACACATTCTGTTGCTTTTTCCTCTCTTCTCTCTCTGCCATACAGTCTTGCTTTGCCCATCTGCTTTAAACTCTTGAGACTTACCATATTTCTGAGAAATTCAGGAAAAACAGTCCCAGCTGAGAATATGCCACTCAGAGTCAACTTCTAGTCCAGGCAAACATGACACTTATACTGCAAAATGTGATGCTGGAGGAGCTTAATATATGGAAGAGGAAAGGGTAAAGTCTGGGAACAAGGAGAGATATGGGGCCCAAAGAGAGTGTTGTTATGAGCATCCTTTAGCATCCTACAAATGTTTTGGAGGCATGCCCAGAAAAGGTCAAGAAATTCCTGACTTGCATGAAATCATAAGGGATGTTGCTATGTGTTCTAATGGTTTTAGGACAGATGATAAACCATAAGGTTTAGGACCAGTTGGAGGGAGGATTTCTTTGGACTGATCTACTGACTTGAGATTTAGAGGTTGGCTTGGAGAAGTGGTCCAGGATATATGTAGAGCTCATGGTAACACTTGGCACTAATAAAAGAAACTATTAACAAACAAACAAATGAACAAAAACTGGTAAAACAATAAAAAATATAAACAAGGGAAGAATACAAGTTATCTGTAAAAGCCCAATGACCTTCAAGGGCTGTCTTATCTCAGAGGTCATGTCCATGAAAGTCAGGCATTCACCCAAGGAGCCACCAAAAGGCCACATTTAACCTCTCCAGTTCACCTCTATCACTGCTCAGCCACCTTGGTTTTAAGTTAGATGGTTTCCTTCTTGGCCCTCCATCTCTGTTGGACATAACTGCCAGAGGTGGGGTTGGCTTTCCTCCCTTTGCAGAAAAGCCTTGCTGGAAGTTATCTACTTTAATGGAAAGTTAACTCTGTCTCCAGTGTGTCTATAACCACATGGAGAACAGGCTGCAACTTATGGCAAGATGCCTGAGTTAAATTAACTGTATTGGGGGCTGCAGAAAACTCATACAAATTACAAATTCTACCTATGGATTTATCAGGTCTTTTTTCATTATCCTCGCTTAAGTGGATTAGACCATGTTAGCAGAAAGAGAACAGACATGGAATGAGTGTTAAAACCATGCCAGATCTGAATATGTTTGTCAAGTTATTATACACACAGCAATAAAAGGCAGCAGGATTCCAGTAGTAGTCAACATAATGTGGTGTTAGTTTCAAGCAATTGTACGTCTTTTCTCTGCAGAAGAATGGTTTGCTACACAAGCACATTATATTTAGGAATAAATAAAAACACACTCTAAATCATAGCATTACTGTGGCTTCGTTTCCATCTCCTGGGACCGTACAAATCTAGTGAACTGATACTAGATGAATTTTGCTGCAATAGGACACTGTATGCAGTCTTTAAGCATCTGTAAACCTTTCACAATACATTAAATTTAGTTAACAAATACATATGCCTACAGTACCATAGGTACTTTCTTTCCAGAAAGACAGTTAATTTATTGCCAGCTTGCTACTGCAAACTCCATGTTTTCTTTCCTGTTTCAGGAGACATGCTTAAAACAAATTGTGGTGATCTCCTGTCTAAAGAAAAGACTCAGATCGAGCAGAGGATCACTTGCCAAAACTTGAAGTTGTATTCAGTCTGCTATTTCTGAAATGCGAATCCTTGGAATAAAATAAAGATGAAAGCTGAAAAGAAGAATGGTACAATAATTCTGGTCTGGGACCATCTTCCATACCTTCATGCCTGATCTCCAAAACAATTTGTTATAGAAACTCCATGTGAAGCTCATAATGAGATGCACTAGGATAAGTAGGAAAGGAATACATTTTGCTAATCAGTATACGGGCTTATTGTCCTAGCAGCAAAAGGAGCATTTGACAAGTTGCTTCTCAGTGATCTCCATCCCTGAAAGGACTCATCAAGGAGCATGAGAGATGTGTAAACAACTCAAATAACAATTTAAAGCTTTCTTTTTACTAAAAATAAAAGTAAAATTCTGGACTTTTTCCTTAATGGAAATTGTCTTTAAAATATTGCCATATTGCTATGAATGACAAAATTGTGAGTTTAAAAATAAGTAGGTAATATCACAGCTTGTCTGTAACCTTACAAGCTGTGTTGCTGCCTGATGCCTCCCCAGCTACCACAGAACAGCTCCTAAGTCCGTTATGCTCCTGGCAGTGCGTGTCCACCTTTTCTGGGAGCTGCCACATTTTGGGAAATTTGGACACTTTTTTTACATATTAACTTCCAGTATGAATTTCCTGTGGCTCTGATGGATACATTCAAAAATAAACACTTTCTCCTTAATGGTGTTATCTACAGGGAAAGGAGGAAAACGCCTGAAAACTATGACAGATTTTCTCAACCTGAATTGAGTTCTCAACCAGAGTTTCATTATATGACTGTGTAGTTTTCATCTTTCCTCTCCTTAGACTCATAGCCTGGAGCTAGCAGCTTCTTGAATGTTATAAAGACTCTTTTCCCTTATAGATGTATGTTTATTATGAGGAAACACAAGAAAAGGACTGTATGTCAGTGAAAGAATAGTAAGAAACTTTTAAAAAGAGAAATGAATCTGAAATAATATACCTTTCTACTTCTGGGACTATTTAGTAGACATCTGTCTTTAAAGAAATCTATAAAATTTTAACCCAGAACATCACTGAATATCTTTAAAGCCCAAGTTCTGCTTGTTCTAGGGCACATAGTTTAGCGCTAGAAGGCTTTTGCTTTTAACTGAGAAATTTATGTGTCTAAGTATCTTTGACATGGAGGCCACTGTCTCAGTTCAAGGTAACAGCAGCTCCCTAGCTTGGTGAGGTTCATAAGGCCAGATTTCAGGTATTACAGCAGTGGAGTCACAAGCATGGAGGCCCAAACCCAGATCCGCCCCACAAAAAAGTAAGCCATCAGCATCCGTGTTAGGAAATACTTGGAGCCTTGATTTCCTTTATGAAAATGTCTCATCATATCAGTAGTCCACCTGAAATCAACAGGATCAAGAACATGACTTAAGCTAAAATGCATTTAAGTAAACTAAGAGGCAATAGCTCTCAACAGGGAGATTTTCCTCTCTTTTTTTTGGACTATCCTTCTACCTGTAAATGCCCCAGAGATCCCAACAATGAAGATATCCTTATTTTCAATTCCACACCCTACTGGGAAAGATAATCTTAACTTTCTGTATTTTCTGTATAATGAGCAAAATAGATTTTTTTTCCTCTCTGTTATTTTTCCCACCACTAAATTGTTGACATCTGTGTTAAGTATCTCAGCAAATACATACTTGTCATTAAAAATGAAAACACAACCTTCACTTAATTTTACATGCATGTTTCATTTTCTTCCTTTAATCATTCAGTTCCATTGATTTAGACACTTTCTTTTGTTTTTCATAATTAGCCCTGCAGATGAAGAACATGACAATTTCTGTAAAGGCTTATTAATTATTGGTAATAATTATCCGCAGCAGAACTGTAGATGCATTTAAACAAACTCTAGAGGAAGAGAGAAGGGAAGGGCTGGCTGATATAAACATACTTCTCCTTCCTTTCTTTTTACTTTTCTAGTTCACTTGCTCTTGCTTCTTGCTAGCTCTTTCACACAGAATCCACACCCGTCCCCCCCATATCACTTTCTGCTACCTCTGCATCAAAATGTCTAGGACCAAAAATTATTTCGCTTATTGGTATTGTGGAAAATACCATTTCCTTTCCTGCACAGACAATTTAGCATAGTTCCTAAGAGTCAGTAAGTCTTCCAGATTGGCTGTAAAATGAATGAAATGAGGCAATCTGTAAAACTCTTAATTTTCATTATTCTGTTTAGAACCCTGTAATAAATAATTGTTTTGTGCCCTAGTAGTTATGGTAATTAAAAATAAATAAATATTATATTCAGTTCAACCAGAAGCAAAACATTTTGGAAATTTTCAGTGCTTGGAAATTTAGGAGGCAAAAGAAACTTAAACCCCCCTCTTTCTGGGTTAAACAGAATGTTTATTTGCCCTTGTCCTCTCCCCTACCCCTCAAAAAATAAAGCTTTTGTTTGCCTTGTTGAAATATTTTTTATGTTTCAGTTCATTACATGCCTTTAATGAAATTGCAGTTTCAAGACATAACACCCAACATCAGATGCTGAAAAGATTTCATTTAGAAAATATTGTGATTATTTTTCTGATTTATTTTGTTAATCATAATTATTTTCTGATGTATTTTTAAGCTCTTAACTGAAACAATTTAAAAAGTATTTCTAAAACAGTTCCATCAACTGAGACTTGCTTCTCCTTTGGAAAAACAAAATGAAATAAAATGAACCTACTTACCACTTCTACAGAACATCTGAATCTCTTTGCCATCACTGCCTCTTGTAATTTAATTCATTTCTCTACTGATTCTCCTGTTTGTCTTTATTAACTACAAATCTAATCACTGTCCTTTTTTGGGTTAGGCTCGCAAATGTAATTTTCTATTGTACTTAAAAATCTTGCTCTTCTGAGCGTAGTTTTAATTATGTTGCATGGGCATTGACAACCAAAGAGTCTGCATTTCTTCCTAGTCTGACCCAATCCCACCATATGACACAGACACATGTCCATACCCAAATAATATTGCATTAATCCCCATGCATTTGGAAATGTTACTGGTGCCAAACAACAATTATTATCAGGGGTTATGCTTATATTCACAGTAGATTTCACTGTCTTTGGTATTTTACACTGTTTGTTTGTTCCTGCCTGTTATTTCTTCATATTAGTCTTGAACATAGCTTAATATGGTATTTTTTGGTTTACTTTAACACTCTTCTCTTGATTTTTTATTTTGACCTTCCTTCTTTTTTTGGGGTTCCACTTTGCAGATTGATTTTTTTCCCCACTTCTCCACGTTTATTTGATTTGTCAGTCTTCCTGATGACCTGGGCAATTTCGGTTTCTCTGAGATGGAAAGTTACCTGGGAGGTGGAGGAGATAATGGGAAATGGATAGTTTTCCCTCTCTGGCTAGTATTGTCCAGTCAATTTCTCTGAATTCTCTGCCGTTTCTCAAGATCTCAGACCACTGCTGACCCTTTGACTCTCACCATGCATAATGAGCTTAGCAGCTTCTCCTGACTTTCCTTTACTGTATGGCTGGGACTTGCAACACAAATTTCCCATGAAACATGTACAGCAGCATAGCTGTGCTAGGTAAATTGAGCCCAGATCTGTGCAAGTGGGGAAGCAAGCCAGCAAAAGTGGTTGGGCTGATGTTTCTAACATGTATCCCCACCTTAGTTTGGTTCTCTGGACTATATGCCTTGCAAACCTTCAGCTGTTTCATGGTTAGATGCAAGCAGTTTGCTGTCAAAGCCACCTTGAAGGAATTCACCCTTAGGTGAGCTTTCTCTGAACCCAAACTGAACACTTTTATTTACACACAAGGTGGAAACACCAGAAGTTGCTTCCACTTTTAAGTCCATATGCAAGTGAAATCTGCTGCTGTAGTTTTTGCCACCTGCCTTGCCCTAGAAAACAGCCCCCTTTCCTAATTAACTCAGAGTGCACAGTGCTGCTGCAAAGCTAACAAACCATTACCTGTGCTGAGAGCAGAGCAGGAAGGTGCCAGTAGGGCAGGCAGCTCTGTTAATTAGACTGCCACATCTCCTAATAGTGAGAGAAGCTGCTTCCTTGCTCCAGAAATGTTGCTATTTTCTCCCTCTCACAGTCTGATATATCCTGTAATCTGAAACATTTATCAACAACTTATTTTTCACCAGAACCCTTAGTGTGCTCTTCTTTACTTTAACCTCCCTCTAATCTTAGCCAGCTGCAACCAGATGCACTGCTTCCTTTCTGAGATCTTAATTCTCTCGTAGCAATTTGGCCCCTCTATAAACCTTGCTATTTTATTGACCTTCTTTTTCTACTGGTCCTCTTTTGTCATTTAAAGGGATAAGATCTTATATAATTACCTTGTCTGAGAGCCAGAACTCCAGGGACCTGTATTGTGATGGCACGTCAAACAGTGTCACTGGCAGACTTCTCAAGCAAGAGTCACAGGTGAAGCCCATGCTGTACATTATGGAGTAGTTTTGGGGAAGGGCTTCAGTCACTTCTTTACCTGTGTTAGGTCCTCTCCAAGGCTACTGTGTGTGGTCCTCTCCAAGGCTACTGTGTGTGGATATATTCTGTTTTAGGAAAAATACTTGCAGTGAATGCTGGGAGGAGCTTTACAGCACATGTCATTCTGGGAGATGCAGTGTGAAGTCCTCAGAAGTAAGGTGAAGACTCATTTCACAAGAAACAAAAAAGCCATGCTTGCAGAAAAAAAGAAATATGTTTCAGACTCCCCTTGAGATAAATGTAGTTAGAGATAACACATGCCAAGAACTGAGGTAAAGAACAGCTAGAGGAAGCCATTTGTCATGCAGAACAGTGACGCCCCATTTTAATTGGTCTCACAAAACCTAGCAACTAGGCCACATATTCATGACATCCATCTACTGATACCTTCTTAATCAGTCAGCTATTTGAATATGTGTAGATATCTTTCTCAAACAGTGGGAACTCCACAGCCTTTTTGTAAGGTGTACCAGGAGGTGACATTTTAAGATGGAAAACCACTTTTCCTTGAAAAGATGTAGGAATAGGGTTGTGAAAAAGGTGCCAGCTCTGTAACACAGACACAGGCTGAATTTCCCAAGAATAGAGGCAGTAAATGCAGGGACCTTGTTCAGTGGAAGGACAAGAGTGGAAGAGGGGAAAGGAAAATACTTCATATCTGCTGAAGTAATGGTTGCATTTTCCCCATTCCCAGCCCCTTATGAACATACACAGTTTCTCCTGAAAAGCAGTGCTCAGCCCTTGCAGAAGTGAACCGGTGTTGGTGGTGTGGTTTGTGAGACAAGGTGACACACATTGGTTCAGGGTTGCTGGAGCACTTGGCACCAGCCATGTTTATACAGGTTTTTGTGTCATTCCCTTCCTGACTGGTGAGAAGTAAAAGGGTTGGATGACATTTTTCAAAATGTCTTCCACTATTTGTGTTCTTTAAAAATCTTGTATTTCATTACCTATAGTCTCCTGAGGACAGAGTTTAGGCTTTGGCTGTTACATCCCGGTCAAAGTGCCTTCCCTGTGTCAATTTCTTCTTTAGAAAACTTGCTGTGGAAATGAAGTACATGAAATGTGAACAGCCATTTGACATCCCTTTGTAAGTTTAAGTGTTAGTATTTATATGTTTGATCATCACTAAAATCTATAACTGGTGTTGTACCATAGCATTTGCTGGGAATAGAAATGAGATGCGAGGTTGGAGCAAACTGGGGAATATGACAGGAGGAACAGCAGCAATGGGAATGAAGGGGTTGGGAGACGCCTCAGAAACTTCTCTGTGACCACATGGCAAGAAAGCTCCCTTGACTTGCAGCACCAGCCGTAGCACTTGGAGTAAGAACTGTGAAGTGAAAATAATGTTTACTAAGCTGCTATTTAAAGACAGTATGTGCCTCACTTTAAGTAACTAAATAGATCCAGTAGATATTTGAGACTGAAATGTTCAAAGAACAACCAAGGATTTTGGCTGTGAAGACTGAAGACACTCTATCGTTTAACAAATAGATTTGGAAAATCTGCTTTTTGATTTCAGTAGACAAAGTCCTAATCTTAGAGCCATGTGTATGCTTAATTAACTTCAAAACTCAAGGCTTCAAAAAGAAATATGATGATAGGAATCGGGAGATTGCTGCTGCTACTGTGTCCAGCTCCTGGCATTGCAGGCAGCTCTTTCATATCATTTCTTCCTTACACTGAATCATATTCCCTCAATAATTCCAGTTAGGAAATTAGCCTTCCCTATGGCAAGCTGTTCTTTCTAGCATCACTGCTCTGACAGACAGGGAAGATATTTTATTTTTATTTTTCAGCCTAAATATATTCTTAGAGAGACCACAACTGCTGCATGTTACAAAGGTCAGATTTGGAGACCTGAAATTGCCGAGCTCACTTTTTGCTTCTCCTCTTAACCCTGTTACCTCAATACAGGTAGTACATTTGTTATTGTCCAAGAGTGTACACTCATTCATAAGAACTTGACAGATTTATTAAAAATTCTTGTACCTGCAGTTTCCAAATGGTGGGTGAAGACAGCCTGATTTCTTCAATTTAGTTCATTCAGTTCCAACTTTTCCTTTTGCCACAGATGTGGTCATGCTTTTTCTGCTCTTTTGTCCCCAGCCTGCATTTGTCCCCATGGCTGGCACCACTGCCCTTATTGAAAACTGAGACAAAGTATGCAGGGCCACGCTGAGAATATCTTTCATCTCAACTCTATCCTCACTGCTTAGTGGCCTAATCTGTCTCCTGTCACCTGAAGGAGGATCTGAGCCTTAGGATTATTGGTCACATTTATTTTTCAGTATATATCTGGAAGCTGGTCTACCTTAATGACACAATTCTCAGTAGTTTCTCTCTTCCTCTAATAACATTACAGAAATTGGTATTCATATCCAATGCTGAAGCTGGAGGGGGGAGCATCTATAACAAACTTCCAGCACTACTCAATAGAATCTCTTATGATGTTTCCTGTGAGCAAATTTACACAAAAGTGGACTGTTTTATCCATCCTGCCCCTTCTCATTCATTCTACTGTACTAAGCAAGGGCTCTCAACCATCTTTCCTTCCCCCTCCCCCACCCTTTTTTAATCTGTTTCTAAAATTATTGCAACTATAGTCATTATTTTTTATGTTTATGTTATTCCATTTATGCCTGATTTCACATATAGCATTGGTTGTTCTAGGTCTTCTTTATGGCCCAGCTAACTTGTATTAACATAGTTTTTCACATTATGAAATCTTCAATTTCTTAAACTAGGACAGTAGGACAGGCACGATCATTTTAATAATTGTATCTTCATCCTGACAAATAGCATATCTCACAGTTATTAAACATTGTTGGGACCAGTGTAGACCACTAGGCAGTGAGGACCTTTGGTTTGCTCCAGGATGATCAATATAATATGCCAATCTCTGCAGCACTAGGCTTCCTTTCTTTTTGCTGTTCATTTTCCTAGTCAATTCTGTTCTGTTCATTCCTATTTTCTTGATATTTGATTTTCCTTTCATTATGCAGTAAATTCAGGGGTGGACTCTACACACATTACTCTTTTCCCTTTATTTAGTTTGAAACTTAACTACTTGATCTTGTCTGCCTTGACCCCATGATGACTTGGCAAAGGTCAGTAAAATCCTGACTTGCATGGAGAACATGAATACAGAAATATTATGGCTTTACATAATACAGGAAATGAGGAGGCAGCCCAGGAAACTGTGAGGCAGTGTACAGAAAGCAAATGAAAAGATATACTTCATTCCCCACATTTTGCACAATTAAACTGTTGAACTCAGGATGTATTCAAACAGAGGAGTTCAAGAAGAGATTTAACATATTATAGGAAGAAAAATCTGCAAGTGCTTTTATGAAAAAAGACACAAGGAGGTCTCTGAGCCTTTGATTTGCAGGAAGAACCACCCCAGGGGTCTGTTGTCCTGTCTTTTTTATCCATCCTTAAGCTTCAGATCATGAACCCTCAGCGAGGTAGCATTCATGTCATTCATATAATCTTGGATCACTTTGGGAGAGTTTACCCTTCTGTGTATCCCCTATTTGTTGACATTTTTCTTGTTATGCTGCTTTAATACAAGGCAAAAGGAGAACATTTAGAAGCTTCTATGTGGTCTTACACTACAGGCCTCTTACTAGTTAATCACAAAACTTCATGGCAGTACTTCTTCATAGTAAACTGGGACAATCTTGTGACCAGTCTTGGCCTTCAGTGCTCAGAGGCAGAGCTACACATGCAACTGTACCCCATGCAGCCTCCAATGTGCTTTGCAGTGTTGCAGTTACTCCCTGTGTGCAGGGAGGGAAGTGTTTCATCTTCCAATAGGGGCTGAAAGAATAAGCATACAAATTTCTGAGAGGCACATGACACTGCTGTTAAAGCAACTGGTGTAAGAATGGGGCATTCAGTAATGGCAACATGAATTTTGTTGATTGTTTTGCCTCTCTTGATCATCAGACTTGCTTTTGTTTTTGTTTAAATGAGGCAAACTGAACTGAAAAATCACATCTTGCTCTTGCTGAGTATGTTGACTATGTATTCTGCAACCAAATCCATAGTTCTGGCATTACACAACAGTTAAAAGTAGTATTAGAGACACAGATTTCCCATCTGGCCATGTCCATTTGTTTGGCTAGTCGAATGCATTCTGCAAAGGTGAGAGAAATAGAGACTGCTTCTGCCCTCTGAAAAGCAGAAAGCATTATGAAAAATAATGAAATACAGTAGAGCCCTGATTATCCACATGCCGTAGGGAAAGCTGAATAAGCCTGAATAACAGAGGTTTCACATATTCAAAGGAATTGTCAGCATAATTAATAGATATCGGGGGACATGGCAGTGTTTTGGATAATAGAAAGTTTCAGAGCACTGAGGGGCAGATGAACCAAGGTTATATTGTAATATTGAAACTGTATTGTAGCTTCCATAGCTCTCATTTAAAAAGTCTTTCCTAATATCTGGTTACCATCAGAAAATGTACTCTGTTTCAAAGAGAGAAAAAGAGACTGAGAAAAATCGTTATGTGTGCTACTTACATAAAAACAGGACCAAGAATCCTGAGGTTACTGAAGAGAACAATAACTAATGTTGTTTCTGTTCTTTTCTCCAGAAGTGAAAAATTTAACCTAAATGAAACCGCACAACATCCTACCAAAGGGATAAATTCCTGCTTGGTTTAAATCCCTAGGACTTCTACTCTTTCACAGTGTCCATTCATGCGTTGCCCATTTATCTGTGTACAGAAGCTGCATTGCACTTGCCACCCTCAGACCATTGCAGGGTAACAGTTGGTAGAAACTGATATTTAAATGGAAATGTTTTAATGACAATTAGAATAAGTTATTCCTATTCCTTTTGCAAAACTAAGCTAGATTCTGCTCGAAACATACGGCACACAAACAGATTAATGGATAGCTGTGCAGATATCCCTTTCAAAACTAACAATGGCTGATCACAGGGCAAGATTACATTTGGCTTCTCATTCTGCAAACACTGCTTTCCAGATATATTCAAATTATTTTTCTACATCTTCGATGGAATTTTGATCTTCGATCTGTGAGAAAATCCTCCTAAGGAACATCTCTATTTGCCAAACCTGGGATCTGAAAACAAACCTGAGCTGACTTTAATCTTCAAGATTTAATCTTCAAGAACTCGTTTGATCAATCTAACTGTCCACAAAGCCATACAGAGACCATTTCTTTTTGACAGGAGCAAATTTGCAAATCAACATCATGATATTATTAGAAAAAGTCTAAGAATTAGTTTACTGTATTTTGAAATAAATACCTGTGTATAAGCAAAAGATTTTTTTTTTTTTTTGACAATTATCTCAGTTTAGAGGAAGAAAACAGGTTGCTTTTACCAGTATACATTTGGAAAATATATGCTCAAAGTGGAATTACTGACAGGAAATTTTTTACCTGATCTGTTTCATTGTTACAAGTTGTGCTGAATATTTAATGATTTAATGTAGTGATGAATAATGTAATATTTTAATCTATTGGTTTCAAAATCCCACCCACTAAAGAAACCAAGTTCCTCATTTTGGTCTGAACATAATAGCCGTACATCAGAAGCAGCTTCATCCCCCTTGCTGCAGCATGGATCCTCTCATGCAAGGTGACCACCTCCCTACCCATTCTCTTTGGCTAAATCAGCTTTGCTGTTCTCACTCAAAGGAAGAGGAGGACAACTCTCTCTGCTTTCTCCTGTCCTAACACTACTGCTGTTTAACGTCTGTATGGCTATTTCTGAACTTCATGGGGGAGCTAATCCAGGCTGAAATTGTTATTTTTATTATTATTATTATTTTTTTCCTGGGAGTATCTGGGACACTGCTACAAGGACACTTCTTTCTGGAAGTAAGGTTGGGTTTCTGCTAGCATAAAGTGCGGGTTGAACCACAGCATCACGTACACCTGGTTTGGTATTCTGGCCCAGGACCTCCCGAAACCCTATCTTATTACAGATGTCAGCCCTTAGACTTTGTAGTTCCTGTGCAATGTTTCAGTGTTATCTCCTGATTAACAGAATTAGAACAATAATGGGGTCTGTAATGAGGGTATTAATGCTTACCTGACTCCAAGGCATGTTCTAGACACAACTGATATATGGTATTTACTTTGAAAATTCAAAATACCATGGAACTGCTAAGTATTCTTGCTGTGATTATCATTAGGTGTTTCATCAACAGTGACTCATTATCTCTATTAGCAACAAAGTTAGGACAAAAGCATGGAAAGCACAAGGCTAACCCCTTGGCATGGATCAATTGTACAAATATAAGATTGAGTATGCTTTGCTTTCTGATAGAAAGGTGCATAAGGGATCAATTATTAGAACTACACACATCCATGCTTGAAATTAAAATATGAAGAAATTTCAAGGATGTATAATGCAGAGCTGTTTTTTGAAGCATCCAGGTTTTAGAAGACAGTCAGTTCAGGACCCAGGGCATTTTATTTGGTATATTCATTTTCCAAGTGATTCACCATGAATTTAAATGGTGAGAGCTCATATATCTCTGTTTTAATTTACCACAGCAAAGCAACTAGGTACCTCTTACAGCAAATCAACTGAGATGATTAACATGTATAAGCTGTTTTCTTCTTCTTTTTTTTTTTTTTTCCTATCAACAATGTATTGCTTACATCAACAAATTTATGACATATCTACCCATAAAACTATTCCCTGGACTGTACAAAGTGAAAATGGATGAGGGAAAAGCCCTGCAGCGACACCCAATCACCTAATGTACTGCTAGGCCAGCCTGAATAAGGAGGGTCAGAAGGAGGCTGGCCTTAACTCTGGGGTTTTACCAGAGGCAGAAATACTCAGAAAAGGTAGTTTGTGGCTTGTGGTCTGGTAACCTTGTGTTCTTGCACCAGTAGATGGCTCTGTGGGATATCTGGAGGTAGGGTGGGCTGTGAGCTCTGCAAACAGGGCAAAGCCTGGAGCTGGAATTACACAGTGAAAAACAAGTTTTATGGCACTGCTTTCTTAAGGGAGAGAAATAGATGACTTCAGGAGAAAAAAGAAAGGGGAGAGGGTAGGGGGGGGATGATGACAAAACAATAACAAATGCATTCTAGCAAAATTTCTTATTGCATTATGAAACATAAAGACTATCATGGTTGCCAGCCAAGGAACAGTCATGATTCATTTTGGTTCAATAAGAAAAAAAATCCAGCTGACAGAAAAAAAAAAATCAGTATGAATTACTTCAAGTGTGAAAGAACATTTTATTTTTATAAATATACAGGAAATTCACAACAGCTGAAGTTAAAAATATCTTTTCTGCAACCAGCCACTTAAAATTTATCAGAATGATAGAATTTTTGTGCAAGTATTTTAACCATTAACCAATATGAATGTCTGACACAATGACGTAAGTCCTTATGCCTGTCTGCTAGGTGATCTTCTCCTTCCAGCATCCTTGCCATTAACATCACAGGCAGACAAACTCCAGTACTAGATAGATGCCTGTGAGTTGTGTATCAGTTCTGGAGGTCTTGTTATACATGTTGATACATATACTATTAATATATAATATAGAGACCTAGGACCAGGAAGATTTTTTTTAAATTTATTTTTATTTTTGTCTTTTATTCCTATTTTCTGGATAACTAGATCTAACACAGTAGGATAAAATATATCTTGTAGATCTCGTCCAATCTTTCCCACCTTGCAAAGGGTTTTTGTTAGTTTTTGTAGTGAGAATTTCAGTCTGGTGTTATAGTTTTGTTATAACCTCTATTGTCTTGTTTAGATACACATGAGCACAATCACCTTAATAATTCTTGCATTGAATGCTCAACTAACTTTATGGTCCTAAGATGGTATCAGAGGACAAAGGACCAGAGAGAGAGGATGGATGTACAGCAGCCTGCTAAGCCGCAGAAAAACATTCAGGGCAGCACAGGGTGTTGATAGTGTGGGTAGACTGGTCAGGTGAAGGGTAACATGGGAAAATGAATGGATGTGGGTGGAGGTGACCAGGAGTTTGGCAAGGAGACAGAGGGCAGGTGGGAGCAGTGGAAGAAGGGATAATGAGATTACAAGATCAGAGAGTTCAGGTGAAAACTAGCTTGGCAGGTAGGTGTGAGAGAAAGTTCAAGGAGGTCAATGTGCTCTTGTTGGAAAAAGCTGTTATGCACCACAGAGGAGGAGGAGTACTCCAGGGCTACAGTAGCCAGGAAGGCCACTCTGAGGTGGCCTCAGAGAGAGATACTAAACTGGCTAGCTTAATTGCTGAACTATTTGAGCAAATTAATTACATAAATGTTGCATGTTCCTCATTTAACAAATAGAAAATTAAAGAGGTTTAAATTGCAAAGCAAACAGCAATTAAGCCTGCTGCATCTGCACATGTGTATATGCACCTGGATACCAAATCACTGTTACCCAGCACCAGGACAGTCCGCCTCAGTAGTAGCAGCCGAAGAGTAAAAAAAAAAAAAATAAAAAAATGTGAGAATCTGACACACTGGTGAGAAAATCAGTAAGTGCTGCAATGGTTTTATGGGGCACACTTTTAACTTAGACACATATTTTTATGATTTATTTTTCATAAATCTTTGTAATGTAAATGCATGCAACAGAGTACTGGAAGTTAAATCCTGTGATACATAAACATGCATGCATGCATATTGCTTTGGGAAATAAATTTGATTGAGAAGTGAGTCATTAAACCTCTGTATTTTTTAATTAAAAGAAAAAGTAAGAAGTCTGGATGTAATACATTATACAGAAGTGAACAGAAAAGGGTCAGGCAGGGTGTCAGCCTTGAAATTCAGATTAAGGCAATTACACAAACCAAAGGCACAAACAAGAAAGCCAGATGTAGTGAGCACTCAGACAAACACCCTCTTCAGAGGAGAGCAAGCAGAGTGAAAAGCTGCCATTCACCCCTGAATGTTATGCCCTAAGGCTGAAATATAACAGCTGGGGAACGTACTGCAAAATTTCAACTGAAGTGCAGATCAGCTCAATGTTCTGCTTCTGTGCACGTGGAAATGTGTTCAGTGCTTCCTGGGAGAGTGGGGACAAGGCTTATGGGAGAGCAGGGACAAGGGGTTCTCCTGCCAAAGGCTTTGTCTGTGCCTGCTTGTTGCTTAGGCAAGGTCAAAGCGCACTGATACCCTGCTGCACAAGTGCAACAAAAACTCAACAATTATGTTGATTTCATGTCTTGTAACAAACTGCTTCTCACCTTGCCCTCTGCTAGCCTCTATCTGTTTCACAGATGCTCACCGCTTGCTTCTCTTCCTCAGTTCCTGTAATCCTTTTCCCCTTAAGAGCATTTCTATTCCTCTTGGGTACCAATGTCCCTTTCCCTTCAAGTGCCTAACTGATGAACACATTTAGGCTAACCTGAGGGCATTGTTTCTAACAAGTGATCACAGCTTGACTCTTGCTGCATCTTTGTTAGGGCTGATGAAGAAACTGCATACCCAATCGCTTGCATGCTTTTCTATCCTATGGGGTGTAACCTACACATTATGCTTTGTTAAATATAATAGCTGCATTTTTGCCCTACTAAAATAACTAAGGAAATCTAACAGTATTTTAACCTGAACACAGATAGAAAAAACAAAGACGTCAAAGTTACATACTTTCTAGCTTGCACTGAATCTCCTTTGTGACAATTCTCTCTCTTTTAACACAAAGGAATTATCAAAGCCCACACAAATATCTGCTCCAGTCCAGAAATGAGAGTGTCGCCCCAGAAGCACCTGCATTTCCCCTGGATATAGACGATAAAGCTTCACTGGTCACCTTTTTTTTTTTTTTTTTTCCCAGCTTCCAGGCATGAGCATGACACCCTGTAATGCACAGCATTGAGTGCTGCAGAGAAGGACAGTTTATAGCTTGTGAGAGTGGATACAGGCTGAGGTCCTGGTGTAAGCTCCCAGCAGGAGCAGGTGGGAACTAGCCCTTGAGCATCCCCACACAAATGAGTCTGAGCCTGAACTCTGGAGATGAAGTCCCCAGGGCACCGGGGGGAACTTTCTCAATATGTTTCCAAATTTGTCTTCTGATTCAGATCAGGGCTTTGCTGATTTGATCTGGGAGCTACAAAGTAGTTTAATGGATGCTGAGGCTCCTTCCTGGCCATTCCACTTCTATGTTTTTGGACCACAGGCCCTGCACTCCTTTTCTGTACAAGCATTTCACTACAAGGCTGTTGTGCTTCTCAGAACAGAATTTATCTAAAAAAGAGCTGGGCATCCAGGGACTCTGCTGTTGTCCAACTTCAGTTTATACTAATTTGTGCCATGCAAGTTTTGTAAGATACCAAACATTGTCACTAGGGTGCTGTAAACTATGGCTTCCCAAAGGAAGCAGGATCAGTCCCCACAGTGTGCTTAGAAGATTAGTTTCAGTCAAGACATTAACAGTCACAGGTTATCTGCAACTCTTTTAAATGTAAGGACTTTAAATGTATCCTCTTCCTTTTGTTGTCTTTCAGCCTCAGGGCTTTATATTCCAGCTCTGCAGCAGTTCTTCCTTTTGTTTACTCAACTGTGTAATACACTCAAAGAGTTTCCTCCTCTGAACCACAGGCAGAAAAAGTCCTAGTGAGACTTCTCAAGTGAGCAGTACTCTTGCTCTGCACTAAATCAAGGGAAAGTCAAACACTTTTTCTGAATCTAAATTTGAGTTTACAAGGGGTTTGTAAAGGCAGAAAAAATCCCCACCACTAACAAAACCTCAAAGCACAGAGTCAATGATGGCATTTATCACAAGCTGACCCATGAATATGCATGCCTGTTTCCTTCCAGAAGGCTGTATTACCTCAACTACACAGGGAGAGAGAGATGGATAGAGAGGGCACACTAACCCAGTTAATGGATAGCAATCTGATAAAAGAAATGCTAAGGTCAGTCTTCCACAATTCCTGCTTTTCCCAGAGTGAATATCTGTCTGCATGAGATCTGAAAAGCTGCGAGGGATAGAAATGACCTGCTGCCTGCTGCCATTTTACCAGGAGAGTGAAAAATAAGTGTCTTCTTCTTCATATCAGCTTCTGGGGAAGGCAGTCCCAGAACAGAAAACTGCAGTAGTCTCCAAGGCAAAAGTTTGAGTTAGGTTTTGCCCGCTGCTTCTTATCTTTCATGTCTGATGCAGTTATATATTGTTCAAAGCTGGGAAGCAGGAACACCGGATTCCTCTCTGATGGGTCATCAGGACTGTTTTCCTTTCCATTCCAATGAGAAAAAAATCTGAGTTGTGTAGAGCAGCAACTACCTTTTCAACGACCAGCACAGACAGTTGCTTTTATCACCTGGGATGCTTGGGGTGCTGTTATAACACATATAGACCCCATGGCTGAACTCTTCTTTCCCCAAATCATGTAGCAAATCCAAAATTTGTTGCAGACTGCCTTCACCTTTTGCTCCACATCCAGATAGCCATCTTGCTGGATCAGAGAGAAACCCACCATTTTAAGGCTCATTTTCCAGGAAAGTTTTAGTGAAATCAGAAATGGACTCCCCCACTGTTTCATTTTTTACTTAGAAGGAGTTGTAATTCACCCTACAGCTTTTGAAAGCAAGGCCAGGAGTTCAAGCTGTCAGACGTATGCTCTAAATCGGAAGGAAACCAACTCTGATAAGCGAACATAGGTGAGCCTAAATCAAAAACTCTAGATCAAAACACTATTGGGGAAGTTTAAAAAGCCATTATGGGGATATAGATCCAAATCTTGCAGGTGGCTTTTCTTTTTCTGATAAGCTGAACCAAATCCCTACATCTAAAGGTCTCACATCTTTCAAATGCCCTAAGCATGGTGCAGATCTGAATTCTGTGGTGAGGGCTGGGTGAAGCAGGCTGTCCTCAGCCAACTAAGGATACTTGTCTCAAAACTGTTTTAAAAATGTTCATTTTTGTTAATGGAATCCTTTACAGTCACTGAGATGCCTGTTTTTTTGTTTTTAATTTTCTCAGGAAATGGTGTTTTATTTCAATAAAAAATATCACAAAAATCTTTTACATTTCAAGTCAACTGGAAAAAAAAATAAAGAGAGAGAGAGAGATCTGGCATTTTTTTGTGTCATCTCAACCTCTTTTTAACTTTTGATGAAAAATTGTGGCTTGGCTGGTGATCTCCAGCTGAAGACCCTATCAAGCGCAAGAGCAGCAAAAAACTACCAGTCTCAAGTGCAGAAAGAATAAAAAAATGACAGCAGTATGGCCAGCAATTACCTGCAATAACTTTTCTCTCTGTCCTTCTTCCTAGTAGCCAGGCCATGCTTTATTAATTTAATTACAGCTCTCTAACCTCCTCAGGTGGCTATGATACCTGAGTCTGAGAATGGTGAAAGGAGCAGCATGGCAAAGAGATTCCTCCAACCCTTCATTTTAGTAATTCAAAGCATGGCAACTTATTAAATAACATCTTAATTGCCAGGAGCTCCAGAGCTTTTGAGGATCAGAGGTTAATTTTTATTTTCTCTCCCTTGCAGCAGAACAGTGGTTCTTCAGCAGAGCATATCTCTCTTCAGTCACCATGTGGTGGTGAGCCTGGCTGGAGGGAAGTGGTGTTTCAGAGGTTTGGGGAACATCTCCTCTATTTTCAATTTCAGTGACCTGGTAATTATAAAACTTGACTCCCACCCTCATTGTTCATTTTCATTAAAACTAGACAAGTGTAATCAATTCTCAGGTTTGCATTTGGGGACCTTTTACAAGCTGCCCAGACAAAATTGCTCCAAAACACTGCAGCTTTTATTAACACTGGAGAAACTGAGAGCCTGGTCAGAAAGGTGGTAAGTCATCCAGACTTCTCAGTGCTATATAGGAACCGGCCTTTTAATAAGAAAGTTAAAAAACTCCCTTTTCAGTGTCTTCCTCAACCTAAAAACCTGATGCCATATCATCCATCAGGATGCTAGAAATTATATAAATCCATCATTTACCATCAGTAAAAACAGATTGAGACTGGCTATGCAGTCTAAATTTGGTTCAATATTTAATGACTCGTGTTGCATTTTATTTCATCTGCAGCAGTTTTCTGCCTCCTTATTTATTACAATCAGCTTTATTCGCAGTAGTAGCACCTTGCAATTGGACCATATTCCCAGCTGCTTTGGAGGATTAAAGAAGCCTGCTACAGAGCTAAGAAGAAAGGGACAAAGAAAATAAGATGAAGGAACATTGTCCTCCAAGGGAGCTTGTTCAGGCATACAGTACTGCCATGTGGTACAGAAACACAACATATGCACAACTGGGCCAGTCAGTTCTTCTGATAGGTATGGTCACATATCTGGTGTGAAGAACAGAAGGTATATGCTATTTATGCAATGGAGTTGTTTGCTGGAAGATGGGCTAGGTGTCCCAGCTGGAGCTCACAGGGAACAGTGCTGGCATTCTGGCTTCAAAAGAATTGCACTGTCCTTGGACAGTGAAAAATTCTTCTCTGGATCCCATGTAATGGAATTTGAGCTCTAATTTGAAGCCTGTCTTGTCATAGTCTGTTTTATTGTAACATTAAATAGCTGACTAATATAGTGTAATTAATGGTAATTACTGAATTACTTTACACACTCTGGCATAGGGATACATTGCTGATCCAATATTATGTGCCCAAGTAATGCCAAAGGGTTTGCACATTAACTTATGTTATTGCATCATGTCAAGTTTTTTTTTTTTTTTTTTTTTTTTTTTAACCTATATTATGGCTTCACTTACCATGGTAGAGCAGCATTGCCTGAGACATGAAATAGACCTTTTAAGAAAAAACAAACAAACAAACAAAAAACTCTGGCTTTTTATTTAAAAAAGAACATGATCAGGTTAAGTTCAAGGTGCAATAGAAAAAAAAAAAGCATAGGAGGAGAACCATAATTCCAGTACAGCTGGACGCTACAGTTGGTGTTGAGGGGAAAAAGAGAGAGTGATAGGTTCAGGGCATTATTGATCTCAGATTGCAAAGAAAAGATTTCAAGAAAAGGTTTACATTTTCTGTCTCCTCATAATAATAATTTGAGTCCCATCTTATTCATTAGTCCATGTTGTATCCATCTCAGGTATGTTCATAGCAGGCGAGGGGAGACAGGGTGAGACAACAGCATACAGAGGTGCCATACTCTGCCATTATTACTGTGGTTCCTGGCACCTCCTATGGAACAGGAGCTCCTTTCAGAAGTGACTGGAATATTTTTTATGGTTGCTAAGGCAACATTCTAGTAAAATTTAGTTAGCATCCAGGTCTTGTTGTTGAAACATTAAACCATTTTGCCACCTGAAAAATGAGAAAAAAGAAAATTTTTTTATATATTCACATTTCTTAAACAGTTCCTCTGTCCATGCCCAAACCTGGAAAACAGTTGTATTTGCCAGGTATGGATGGAGAATTGAGACTGAATATATAAGAGGAGTCACAATAAGAATTACAGCTAATGCTTGTCCTTTGCTGTAGAGGGAGGAAAGGTGGACCAGCCTTGAGCAAGACTGCTGGTCATTGTCTTGAACTCAAATATCATGGTCATTGCATGATCTGCAGTACCACATAACCCCTTTAACCAGTTGCTTACACTGAGTAATTCTTAGAAAAGAGTCCAATTGCAAACCACTGACTATATGGAGGGCAAGAGTCAACTCATACCGACTCTGAGAGCTGATACTGAGTATAGGAAAGATGTTCTTCATACTGGGGAGGAGAACACTAAGGAAAGTCTTCAGGTCAGGTAAAACAATTTCTGGAATAGATGGCAAACGGAAGAAGTTGTCAGGGCCCTTGAAATAAACAGCAACCTTGGGATAAGGGCATTCCTCTCTGTCATGTTTTAAATCCAAACAATTAATATGAAACTGCTGCAGATGAAATCAAAAGGCTCCCTTCTACCTCAGAATAGGAGACTGGGATTGGTGTCAGGGTCTGCCAGAGGGATTTTTGATGAAAGAGGTTTGTGACAGTAATAAATCCTGTTCAAGGTATTTACCATCCAGAGTCTGAGTCTGCCACATCCGGCTCTGAGTTTTCAGCACGTTTGCTGCCCCTCCTCAGAGGGAGAAGGACTGTAGCCTGGTATGTAAGGATAAAGTGTTGTGGTGGAAGGGACAGAATATTGTGAGACAGTTGGACAAAAGTCTGCTGTGAGGATGAGCATGGAGATAAGGAATCTGTCCCTGAGGGTCATTTGGAAAAGTCTTATGAAGAACACTGCAAGCACTTGAAAAGTTTGACAAGTTTGTTTGATTTTGACCCCCTTTATTATTATTATTATTATTTAATTTTAATTTTTTTTTTGGCAAAATTAGTTAAAGCTTGCTATGACACAGCTGTACTTGTCTGTCTCACTAGGGATCCTGGTTTGGGAACTACTGAGATAAACAGGATTACAGAACACGTTTTGCTGAATTTGAGAGCTCTGCTTTCATTCCAGTTTGATTATCTCAGTGTGTTACTTGTAGTTCATTAGTGTCATAAATTTAGTCGAGGTAAGAGAACAATGCCAGGTAATTTGGGTGACCTGTTCAAGAAACCTGGTGCATCAACGTAGGAATATCATATCCTGACATTTCCCACACAACAGCCAAACTGTGATCAACATCCAAGGACAGAAGAAGGCTCATGGCTTAAAAAGTAACATAAACATGTTGGCTGCTGTTATGTGGTAAACATCACTAATTCAGCCACTGATCACTGCATCCTTCCCCACATCCCAGGCTCTCCCTGTTAATTCCAGTTCTTCTCTGGACTTCTGTTGGGCCATTTCAGCACACTAAGCCAAATGAAAACAACTAACAATTAACAATTCTGTTTGTTGTTGACTTTTTGTTTGGTTTCTCCTTTTTTTTGTTTTTGTTTTTGTTTTTGTTTTGATAAGACAGCTTTCTGCTAGCTTAGCATGCAATTAAGTTGCTGTAGGCTGTTATGGCAATGCTGCCAGGGACGAAGTCTACATGGATATTTCTTTGTCAGCAGAGCTAGCTGGGTTTCCTCTACTCAAGCTCACCAGACAGCTTGTGTACTGCTGTCCCTGACACATAGTGAAAAAGAATGGGAAGAAGACACCTTTTACATACATTTGATGTGAGATATTAACACTTACATGGTTATTTACTGTAATTTAGATGGTGCGCCGTAACATGCTACCTGCAAAATATATATATATATATATATTTCCCTAAAACTCTCAAGGATTAATGATAAATAACTTGTGAAAATGAAAATAAAGGTTTTTGACCTTTGATTTGGTCAAATCTTTTAGGTCCCATATATGTATATATATATAATATATATATATCAGCACCAAAAAAAGGAAGCATACCACAAAATGTTTAAATTGTAATTGCTTTTCAAAAATTTGTGGTCTGCTCACTGCCATGTTTCATCTGCTCATCTTCCCACTGAGAGTAAAAAATACAGAGAAATCAAGCACAAGCAAATCTTTTCAAATTGGTCACATATCATAAAGAATTTGACCTCTTCTACTGATAAATGTGAGTAGCTATATGCCTTCAATTTTATCCCTGCTACCAACTAAAGTGATCCTAACTTCAATGTTATATATCGCAGTTAGGCTTGCAGAATCCTCACTGGGCAACAGAAAACCTGATTTGGAGAAAAAAAGGGGCGATCTCTGGTGTCTGTGTGCTCCTAGTACTAGAGACTGTTGTGGGAGTGTGCCTGCATTGTGCATTTACACGTTGTATGAAGGAAGTGACTTTTCTATTCTTTCTTTCTGTTGCCTGCATTGCCAGAGGGAAGGAGAAATACTCTGGAAAAACGTGTTTCTGTAATGGAGGACATTAATTAATGTTAGCAAGTAGGTTATATTACTTAGATTAAGACAATTTGTATATCCTTAAGGGAACTAAAAAGAAATATGCATCTTAAAAACAAAACAAAATAAAACAAAAGTCCACCCCTAAATCCTAATTATTCTCAACCAGAAGATGGAATATTTTGGTTTATAAATTTTAGAAGATCCTGGTGAGTTTCAAAGACCAGTGTTAAGGAAATTCAACTTTGGGAGGGTATAATTGAAATACTGTTCCTCAAGTTTATTTTCTCCAATGAAGAGCAGCAGCTTGTTTACAAAGGTTTACTTCAGAAGATGAATTAATGACTTGAAACCTAGAGATGCAGATGGTATCTTGTATAAATGTGGATCCTTTTTTGTCCAGCATTAATTAGAATATAATATTAGAGAAATATTGTCAGTTTGTCCTAGATAGTTTTAGAAAGTGTATTGCCTTCCCATTCAGAAGGCGTATGCTTTTTGCACAAAAAGAGAAAAAAACTGAGATCTGTTATTACTAAGCAGCAATATGTCAGTGCCTACTGCATCTCACCCTCACAAACTGCCTGGAAACATCTGTCCCATCACAGAAGTGATCAGCTCAGAAAAGATTCATGCCATGGGCAGTGCTGTGCTATGAAGGAAGCAGAGTGACCACAGTTACACTTTTCATCAACATAATTGCAACTAGAAGTAATGCTGTCTTGGTTAAATCAGAGCAGACTTCAGGGTCTTCTGAAGCTGAGCTCAGTTCTGCACAGCCTCAGGGCACAGTGCTGAACTGCTACCATAGGAACATACTCTTTGAGGTGCCAGAGAATGCTGAACTTTTTAATGTTACAACATTCTTGTGAAACAAGAAAACAATCACCAAAAATCACCAAACAAAAAAATCAAAGCCTAGGAGAATGGTTAAGTGTTGCTGTGGGACATAAGTTAAGCCTTCTGATTTTTTCTTCAGAAAGAACGGATCTTCTAACATGAACTATAGAATAAAGATGAAGAGGAAAAGAAGTACCGAAACATTTACGCGATGCAGAAACCTACAACCTGATGTGACTAAATGAAAGATCAGTCACCATGACCTCAAGGTCAAGAGCAATTTACAGACTTGAACTTTTGTCTTCAGTGAAGAGTCATCCTGGTTAAGTTACAAATATGCAGACCAATTGACAGTGTTACATCCTCTGGGAGCAATAAGATGTGGATATAGTTCTCAGTTTTACTCATTTGGGGAGTTATTAGTGACCTTTAAACTGTACAATGTTCCTAAGTACCCAGTGAAGCCACTAACAGAAAAGCTAAATTAACTATTTATCTTGGTACTTAGTATGAGGGAAATCAGGAGATTCCCATACAGGGAATGAATCTGGAAAGAAAATATTCTAGAACTGAAGTGTCAGCAGAACACAAAGTTACGCGTATCACAGGTCACCACAGCAGTCAAAGCATATGTTGAAAAGGATTCCTTAGGCTGATAAAATACATATGGAATTTCAGGAGGTTCTGGGAAGGTAAAAATGTTACTTTGGTAAAATATAAATCTGTGTAAAACAAACTTTTGGGCAAAACATAAAGTCTTTGTGAGAAGATAGAAAACCATATGAATTAATAACAGGCTACTAAAAAGTTATCACTTTACAATGACTCCTGCTAAAAACGGTCACTTAACACAATCCAATAGAGTGGAAGTTACCATGGAACTGGAGCTATTCAAAATATTCATGAATGATATGGGAAAAGCATGGAGTAGTGAAATGACAGAGTTTGCATTTACACAAATTTATTCAGATTTGACAGTCCTGTGGTGCAGATAAATTGTTGCATATGGATGAAACAGAGAGAATAAGTAATAAAATGGTAAATGAACTTCAGCATTGCTAGGTGTGAAATAATGCACAGGGGAAAAATAGCTCTAGCTACTTACACACTATACGTTCTAAATTAGTTTTTGCAGATTTCCCTGAAAACGCTACCCCTGTGCTTGGCAGGGGTCAAAAATATCAACCAAATCATTGTGAAGAAATGTCAGTTAAAACCAGAAAATCCAAAATGTCTGTTGGAAATTATGAGGAAAGTAATAAGACAAGGGCATTAAATTAATGCCACCTATAAATATGGGCTATGTCCATATCCCCAACATAAGCATAGACATGACACAATTTGGATATTTGAACCACAATAGGATGAGCCTGTTTGAGTACTATGCCAGAACCACTGACATCTTTCAGACATGGGCTGAAAGATGACCTCAGGAAGGTCAGGAGAAAGGGATCAGCAAGAACTATCCTCTCACAAGACCTGATTGAAGTAGCAGAGGATGGTGAATGTCATGAGATGCTGCTGACCCTCCCCACTTGCTGCTGATAGAGGCAGAAGACTGGGGCAGAGGCCCCTTTGGTCCAACATAGTGGGGAGATTTGTATCTGCTTGTCTTTCTAGCTGTATTATTTGTGTAAATGCTTTCTGTTATTTACGTTTAGTAAATTATGAATTTTGTCATATTCAGATTATCCACCCAGCTGCATTATATACCATAAGGTCCAAGCTACTTCTTACTTGCTGCTGTTGTGCTATAATAAATATTCATAGATTCATTACAGGTTATGGTTTTCCAACCTATGTACGGAGGTATTATTTGATGGTTTTATTTTAATGAGGCACAAAAACTGTAATAGCCCTTTCAGAGTCTTATGCAACAATATGTTGTGCTTCTAAAAGCTAAATAACTCTTGTTTTGAATGATTCAGTAGCAAACTCACTTAGTTTATGTGTTGTGGTTCAACGGTCTGCAAAATTTTCTTTTTAAAAATACAAACCCATTATGTAAATACTAAAGAGCATCTTCAGGAAAACTAACTTCATTTTTATTTTATTTTTTCTTTTTTTTGTTGTTTTGGTTTTGGTTTTGGTTTATTTTTGTTTGTTTGTTTCAAACTTTGCAAGCTTGAGATCACTCAGCAGTCCTTTTTTTCTTCAAAGTATGCAAAACAAAATTGCTTTCTGACTAAAAGCATTGATGTATGTTTTAGCCCAGAAGCAAAGCTCCAACTGAGTTTAATGCCCCCTGAAAATTGAAGGTAGATGAAAAGGGATTTACAGAGCTCATCCTTGAGAAAGGATGTTAATGGTGTAAGGAACTCTGGTTTCAAAACCTGGTCAGCCCCTATTTAGTCCCTTCATCTTTTTGCTCCTGAATTTCCTACCTTCTGAATGGTTCCTTTTCAGCATAGACGTGCACAACTGCCCCAAAACACTAGCATCCACAGCAGCTGGAGGTCTAAAACTGAATTTGTTCAAAGCTGTGGGAATGGCTTTTTCTATAAGTCCAGCTTCCACACAGGATCGTGATTCTTTCTAGTGGGTTTACATGCTTCTGGTGACAGTTCTTGGGATTCAATTTTTACCTTCAGAAAAAAAAAAAAAGAAAAAGAAAAAAGAAAAAAAACTGATTAAGGATCTTCATAGTTTAAAAGCTATAAAAGCTAAAATTGAGTGAATACTGAGACTTAAAAGTTCCTGTCACTTCTGGTGGAAGGTTTTGACCTCACAGACATGAACAGGAGAGGTATCTTCTAGCATATATCAAGTCCATAAAACGGAGTCCTAAATGCGAACAAAACATTTTGTAAACAATTGAGATGAGATTGAGAAACTAACTAAATCAATCTGTCAGAGAGTGGTGTTTATTGTGCCATTAAGTCTATGTTATGAAAAGGCAGGTCATTAGCAGAGCAGGTGCCATGCTGATAAAAAGAAAATGTGTGAGAAGTGGAAATGATTTGGGAAGAAAGTCACATGTTGGGTTAGTTTTCCTTTTCTAAAAAGCACAAAAATAAAGTGTTTAATTAATTGTTTGCTCTGCATTTAACAACTTTCAATTAGTTCGTTTGTGTAAGTGCAGCAGCAATCAAGAACACATTAGCTAATGTTGCAACTCAGCAAGGGAAGAGGCTAGAGGCAGGTGTTGGGGTCAGTGTGTGCAGAATCAAGGGACCATCAGTCTCCTCCTACTTTAATTTGTCTGTGGGAGCTTCCCAGATTCACAGTGGCACAGTTGTAATCACCAGTCATTTCCAGATGGAGCTTTGAGGATTTTCATGAGCAGAGAGAGCTGCAAAAACTCTGTAGTCAAAGAATCGGATACTGGTGACTGGCACATTGTATTGTCCTTCTGTGAGTATCTATTAACTCTGCTGTGTGTGTCATTCCCCATCAAGTAGGTTGGTAAATAGATTATGGCACCAAGCAGAAGCCATGGAGACTTAGAGCTGAATTAGTTCTCCTTCCCACATTCCCTTGAACAAATCACTCATGGCAAAATTTGAAAAGGAACATGAGCATATACTTATAATTTTCAGAAGTTCATAATAACCCGCACTGCAGACACTAATAGAAGCAGTGAAGAAGATACAAAAAGTGACCTGTTTCCTGGTAGAGACAAGCATATTTATTACCAAAAAAACTTTAGGGATCTGTTGGCAGAAGCTCCTACAGCAATTATAGATTGGTAATTTTTAAAGGTTGTTTGCTGTTGTTGTTGGTTTTGATTGTTGGTTTGTTTTTGCTTTTAATACAGACATGCTGAGCAATGATTAACATGTTGCACCTCAGTGGTGGCTGCATACTTGTTGTGAGTACTGACAATTAGATCTCCACACTCAGTTCAAACTTACTGAGATTTTTTGGTTAGGGATAAGAATCGCCTCTGTGTGCTATCTGGATCAAAATCTTTGGGCATTTCTCTTAAGTGATGAAATATTGCCGTTCAAGGATTTTAGAAGTCTTAAAAGAAGTAATTGAATTATTTTAGTTTGGCTTCACTTGGATCATGATTCATAGCCTCACACAATTTTTAGGTTAACAGTATGAGACATCAAAACTCAACTCAGGTCTGTCAGCTGTCAAAAGGCTACAGGAAAGAAACTGCTTTCTGGGGGACCAGAAAGCTTTATTTGTCACAATTTTTTTGTCAGAGATTTTCATTTGATTTAATTTGTTTTCATTAGAAACATGAGGAAGATTTTGGATTTACTGGAGAGTATCTATTTGAGATACATCTAGCCCAGAGAGGCCAACTGGCAAGGAGCTGAGGTCTAATGAGATCTGCCAAGACTGTAGTCCTTTCTCCCAGCTCATGGGCCGTGGTAAAAGTTTAAACTCCTACTTAAGAGCAATGAGTCACAACTGAATAACCAGGACTTACCATGTTACAACTAGTCAGCTGAACAGTAACCAGCCACATGTATACTTTTAGTTCATTGTGAATATGAGGTAAAGTGCTTTGTCTTGAACCATCCAAGTAAGGATTTTGTTGGTGTACATCACAGTTGCTGTACAGGACAAAGGCAACTATAGATAATATAGTACACTAGGATGAAGTCAGCACTCTGTATTTTCTCTCTACAATGGAGTTTTGTACCAATTATCAATTAATTTTGACAATTTATAGCTTTATATTTAGGGATTAATTCATCCTTGCTTTTGTTTAAAAGTAACCCAGAACAGTATCCCAAGTTGGTGAGTGCTGGGAACTAGTGGGAAGGGACCCATAAAAAGTGTCCCAGACTAAACTATTGCAACACAGAAGCTGAATGATACAGCTTACTGTGTTTAAATGTGTAAAGTCTCATAGACCTCATAGACAAAATCTTCTCTTTTTTCTTTTTTTTTTTTCTTTTTTCTTCTTTTTTTTTTTTTTCCTATTTCTTGGGTACTTATATTTCTGTAAAAGCATGTTTAATCTTGGCCAATTAAACTTGCTAGCATGCAGCACTTAACAGGTCTTCTCTCTCTCTTTTATTTATTTATTTATTTTTTTTTTCTAGAAAAGTATTTGTTGATGATGACAGCCTTTTCAACCCAAGGAGCTCTCTTTGAATTAAAAGGGATGATAGAAGGAATCATTAAGAATGAGTGTGAGTTTGGTTTTTGATTTTCAGATATTTTAACCTTAACTGTTTTCCTTTTATTCCCTGGTGTGTTTTAAATCAATTGCAAAAGGTACCTGCTTCTTTCACCTCCTCACAGTGGCAAGTACAAGTAACTCTGCAAGAAAAACCAACATGAAACCTAGCTGTCTGGTGATGCAGAAGAAAGGATGTACAGCATCTTCAAAATGCCCTCTTTAAAAGCACAGTGAGGGTCTAGGAACATTTACTGAATTCAAGCCATGACAACATGATCACTTGCTCCTCCAAGCACAGCAGAACTGGTAGGACATGATGTATTTGCAACCATCTAATTATCTAATCTGTTCGCTTACCTCACTTATGGTTCAATATTGCTGAAACTTTTACAGCTCTTGACAGTTTTTGCAGGAATGTTGTTGGGTTAAATCTATTTACTGCTGGTTGCTGTACACCCAGGAGCTATAGCACCAGCCCATGTCTAAGGTCTGGAGTTCCAGCCTAGCTGCTGCTGCCATCTCTGAGGAAGGAGAATCTAGAGATACACTGGTGGATAATTCACCACCTCCATGACATCTCTCATGCTCTGGTCCCTGCTTCGTCCACTCATCCCCTTTCCTTTACTGCAGCGAGAATGGTCTGGCCCTACTCATCTTCTGGGGTGACAATATTCAGCTTTGCCTATGTGTTAGAGAAGTGGCTTTGCCCAGGTGCCACAGCCTAGCAGAAACATGGGCTTCTCCCACAGCTTCCTATTCCTATCTAAGAGCTGGATGAAGTCTCATTAGTGACTATGTGAAGTCTCATTAGTGACTATCTTTTAAGGATAATTAATTTTTCAGCAGTTGGCAATAAAAATAAAAAATCTCATTGTGGACATGAGATTCAAGTACTTTAAATGCAGATCTTGATGAAAATCAGATTTTATTATCTGATTCAGACCAATCAGCCTTTTTAAACAATAGTTAAATTCACTCAATAATTTTTGATACATTTTTAAAAGCAAATGATAATTCAGGGTGCCTGACTGTCCTGCTGCCCTGTGCAGCTCTCTTGCAGCGAGGCAGGCAGGACACTCTGGCTGCTATCCAGCCACACACAAATTTACCTTTTGAAAAATCTATTTTGGGAGCCAGAGCTCCAGATATAAGGTTTCTGCCCCATTATTTATTTAAGAAGAGGCCTGCTGAAATCTTTTAAAGCATATAAACACCTGCCATTCTCAAATCAAGATATAAAAAAGCACAATTATTTATTAACCATAACTCTGTAGAGGTAAGCTTTGCAAAACCATGTAGACTAGGCACTTGTGAAATCCTCTCTGATTTCAAAGGAAGAAAAAGATATACAGGGCTTCACTGCTTAGTTATGTTGTTGATATACTCTTGACTGAGATACTCTTCATATTTTTTCTATTTTGTCACTAAACCCCCCTGAACCTGGCTATCATAACTGACTTGGAGAGAGAAGCCAGAGATGGGATCATGTCTACAACGGTGCCAATAGCAGACTCTAAGATAGGGTGTTACCACACAACAAAAGAGGTGATGCTCTTCCTAACTCCAGGGCTGTTATCTTCAAATTTAGTATCCTTATTTCCATTCCTCTTCTTTTGCCATTAATTATTATTGAAATACTTTTTTTAGACCCATTCTAACTTTAAAAAACATTGGCTAGGAAAAAAATCTGAGACAAAACATTGTATAGCTATAGGTCTGCTTAGTGTCATTCTCTTTTCTTAAGTTTTTCTCATTTCTTTGCCTGTCATAGATCAATAAAGTTGCAAGATGCAGTGCAATAGAGCTGTTGAAAGCAGCAGGGAACGTGTTGGGAAGTACAGGTTTTCCTCTCTCCCTACATCTTTCCCTAGAGCAACATTGGTAAAACAGGGTCAGTGCTATGCTTGCCAGCTTGAAGTGAATCTCCTACTCACTGTTCTATAAAGCACATTAAAACCTTTAACAGGCTTTATGTAAAGCATAGTCCCCAGGAAAAATGTATTAGCTGGGCTCTGTCTGGGTCATTCCTCCACATTTTTGTCGCTGCCACACAGTGGGTAAGTAGCCAATGGGGAGGTGCTCCTCTGAAAGGACTGTACAGCTCCCCTTTCTGATTCAGTCTGGTGTTTAAATCACTTTGATCCCATCTCAGGCACCCTACCGCAGCCTGAGAGGAACAAGTGGTTCATTGGGTCATCAGAAATTACCTCTCCTGGATGGCAAGAATCTGTGTTTATGGCAACACTCAGGATAGCAAACTAACAACAAGGACAACATTTTTATGGGGTAGTTTAGAGCCTCAGTCAAAAATAATGGACCATAATGTGCCAAACTGCCCATTGGTTCAAACAGAGGGCTGGCAGTAAAAATGCTTTCCACTGTCCTGTGTACATTGGACCTACACACTAATAACCCTATAAAAAAGAAACATTTAATACTGAACATTCATAAGATAGCTGAACAAAGGCCTTAGACAGCACCTGAAGAAGTCAGTGGAAAAATTCTCCTTGATATCAGCAAGCTTTGAATCTTCAGCTGTGTCCCATTTTATCACGAGGATGGCATGCAGTATTTGATCCCAGTGACAGATGCCGTTTTCAGTAAGGGTAACAATCTTTTTTCTATTGCCTCCAATGTGCCAGGCCATAAAAATAAACAACTTTTACACCAAAGCTGTAACATCATTTAAAGTGAAAGGACTTTTCTGTTTCAATTATGGTAAATGGGTGGGCTATCTACCTCTAGAAGAGGAGGGCATAAAATCTGAAGACTCCCAGCTTCTTTCTCTGATTCTGCCTCAGTATCCTTACACAGCTCAGAGGAAGAAAAATATTCTTTCTTCTCCAGGTCAGACAAGGTTCAATGTGATTAATCAGACCAGTGGCAGATGAAGTCAAAAAATACTGTGTTTCAATGGTATCTTTCAGGGATTCTTTCTGAGAAATCCTTTATCTGCTCCCTTTGGGCAGATCCTTACCTAGATTTCATTCTGTCAAAGCCTATTATGGAGAACTAAGTCTTCTGCAGCTCTTCCTGCTGTATCTACTTGCTTTGTGTTGCAAGCTAAATAATGATGGCATGCCTTCCAAAGCCTGAGCATTTGTTCTCATTTTGCAAGGGTCTCAGATAATTGTGAGTACCTGTCATGTCGTGACAACGGCAGCTGTATTCTTAATTAACACAAGTGTCAGGGACTTTGACCAAGCACACACACAGCATAATGCCTGAGATCTGTAGGTCCGATACAGCATATTGCTGCTTTTAGTAGTGAATGAGTTGCTCGAAGCAGCACTTTGCAGCAGGTGCCTACAAGTGCATCAGAAAATCCTTCCAGGGTAGCTGTTGAAGACAGCATTGTGCACCTACAATTTTGCTCTTCAGCAGGACCTAACCTTTCATTTCATGAATCAGAAGAGAGAAGCAAGTCACTGCATAGCACTGCAGCTTATTACTCTCTAATACAAGCCTATGGAAGCTTCTGGGTGCAGAGAGCACCTTTAGAGTGCTATTACTGCCTGTGACCAGAGTTAGGCCTGACTATCTGGACTCTCTGGTAAGGGGTGGAAAGAAATCCACAGTGGAGCAAATTTTTATTTTTTGTAATTAAGTTTACAGAAGATGGCAGCCAGTCTAGCCCATAATGAAGTGTCATTTTGATGTTCATTGGTATGGCAACTGGCTCATGAATGGCCTTCTCAGCATTATCATCATATATACCAATGATGGAAAGAGGATTCCAATGTGAGAGTGGCATAGGCTGTAAATCAAAGCAGAAAGCTGAATCAGCATAAATGTCCTTTGCCCACATTGCTTTTGTGACATTGCCTGTTCAAGTTAAGACAAAGTCTTGCCAGTGGTTTGACAGGGTTATCTGCTAGGTCTAGGTCTAGGTGATCTGCTAAAGACACTGGAATACACAGTATGACCTGTACTCCATTAGTCACCTGCTGGGCCTACCAGTGTCTATGATCAAAATCTTTGCTGCCCAAACTTGTGGTGAGCCTCATGTGGTGGTGATGACTATCTGCAAGATAGTCCTCAGGTGTTTTCAGAGGACTGCCTAGTTTTGTGATACTGCAGCTGGACTAGATTATTTTGAAGGTCCTTTCCAACTAAAAAATTCTGCTCTACTCTAAAGCAATGGAATCAGATATTAAGTTTGGACCAGTAACAATGAAAAAAACATTAATTACAGCCACCAAAAATGTTCATAATTATTCACTGAGTAGTGCCCCTGAGATTTATTCATTAATGCCTCTTTTTTGTACAAGCCAAATCTTCCTCTATGCCTTTTTAGGTCTGGAGGCTGTAAACCTCACATGTAGCACAAGCTTCCCAATATTTGTGGTATAATCCAAGGATGAATTGCACAGTCTAACTGCAAAATTATTTTTACTGTTGTAGTGAGAACATTCCTTGGATGACATAATACTGGTAAAGATGGTTAACTCTGATTCTCTCAGTCCTAGAAAAGCTATATTCTTTTTCTTTTTCCCTTTTTTTTTTTTTTATTATTTTTCTCCTTCTTTTTATTATTTGGCTTTGAAAGGCCCATATGAATTTCAGTGTTTCACAGAGAACAGGAGCTCTCCAGGGAGGAAAACCCCAGCATATTTGGTGTATATTTCAGACAGAGATGGCAACTTTATAACAGAGAGTTTGTGTGTAAAAATATTGAAGGGACAATCAAAACATCCCATGAACTCAAACACACTTAAACAAAAACAGATGAAAATCAAAGCAACAATTTCTTGGGAACGTGCGGGATACTAATGAATATTATAGATCAAAGAGCTAAGGGCATAGTCTACCTGTGTTTGGCAGAGTTTGCCTTCCAGACTTACAGGCCTTATTCATTGCAGCTGAGGGAGTATTCCAAAGAAAGAGTGGCACAATATTCAGAATTCCCAATACTGAGTTGTGCCCATATATTGTAGTTATAGGTGGCTAATAGTACTGGATTTCTAAATTTTTTCAGCTTCAGCTGGATTTACCCAATTCTAATGCAGAGCAAATAATGAAACGTGAAATAGACTGCAAAATCCAACAGCAGCAACTCCTTTGCCTATTGAGATGTGCATCATGTGTGACATTGGGTGCTACCATAGTGTAGTGCTGGAGATGAAATCATGCTTTGACACCCTGCATTAGAAGAGAAATGGGGCATGACACACCATAATTAATATATTCCACAAGCACCACATTTTTTATGGAAACCTTATTTACTTATTTATTTATTTTAATGGAAACCAGAAAAAATTGGCATTTGGGATTCTATTTATTTATTTGTTTGTTTATTTTTGTATGTATGCATGTGTTTAAACCAAAAATTCAATTTTATATATAAGGAAACACTATTTAATTTCTACAATATTTTTGAATTGAATATTTTCCCTGTATTAGCTCTGAACCATCCCAAATGAAAGAATTAAAATTAAGAAATGAAATAAAACTTAAAAAGTCTCCTATTTCCTAAGCTGGCAATACTTTGACTTTTGCTAAATCTTAGTGTCTGAAAGCCAAAAAGTATGACTAGCTCTATGCATGATTGTTCTGGATTCACCTAGTCAGTATTTAGAAGCTATGAGCAAAGAGAGCTACTTTCTTAGCGAGCACCAAGAGTTAGGAAACATTTATCCCCAGGATAGGCTATGCTAAGATAGGCTAGTGGCACCTCTTTTCTCTGATAGAATAGGAAACTCTCCTCAGATATATGTGGTTTTGGACAGGATGCGGAGAGGCCATGTCATGTACCTCTGCTAGGTTTCACTTTGTTGAAACTTCACCCTCTCCCAGCATCTCTGTGTCTTTCTGGGAAGGATAATTAGCCTTCGAATGATAACAACCCAATTACAGAAACAGCAAGCCTTCTAAAGGGAGGCAAGAACAGCTCAAACCCTTCCAGGCAGGGAAGATCAAATCTCAGGGTTTCTTTCCAGAGTTCCCCTCCCACCATGCTGTATCATGCTGCTACTTCCAGCTTTATCCTCTTTGCTTTTTTACTCAAGAGGTTCAATTGCTTTCATCTTTGCGTTTACAGATCTTGCAATGACCTGTCACAACATGAGCTCCCAGCAGCAATAGGAAAGATGCTGATTTAGGCTGGGGGTGGCTGAAAGCTCACTTCTTTTATTCTTCTTTCCAAATCCTATTGAAAAGAAAGAGTAAGAGTTTTCAGGGAGAGAGATAAGACCTCCTGGGTCTTCCCAAAATCCAGCTGTTTGCAGGTGCATACTACAGAGCAGTTCACATGTATTGTACCAAGCATCCCATGATCACCAGTGTGTTATGCACAAGAAATGGTAGGAATATTGCTGTCCTCGACCAAATTTTGTGACCTGGTATCAGGGAATTGTACTGAACTCCCTTGAAGACTCCTATCTGTCTTCAAGTTCTGCAAGTCTAAAATCAGGTTATGATAGTATACAAGGCTTATACTCTTTCTATCATCCTTCAGTCATTTACTCTTTGTATTCACAATACTAAGAGTAATATCTAACTCAAATATTCACAAACCCACACAGAGATGAACAAAAACTTATTTATTCTGGGTAGAGAGGTATGCCTGCAAAAATAACCCCCGAGTCCAAGCCCTTTTGTTTGCATTCAAATTGAACAAAAGTCCCTGCATGGCTACCCACGGGAGGTATGGAAATCCTTACTTCTTCACTTACCTATAGGAGTCCCAGTATATAGGTTACTAATAGTATTACACCTCACAAAGGAAACATGCCTGAACGTTTGCCATGTATTGCCAATTGGGCTGCATTCATAGCCCAGCAAACACTAAATCTGGGGTTGCAAAATGTTTGGACTGCTTTGTGTCTGAGGCATGGTGCACATTTAGCATAGAGTTACTGGTTCAGCAGTGAGCATTTCATTCAGGAAAAGGGCAGGGATCGATTGCACTATTCCTCTAAGAAACATTGATCTAAGACGTGTAAGAAAGCTGCTTGGCTAAAGGATTTAAATATGCAGCAGCCTGCATGGACACAAAGAAAATAACAGAAGGTGTCAGTGATGAGCTGCTAACGTGAAGGGTGAAAATACAGTTCTCCTAACTCCAGCAAAATGGGAGGGGGCGGGGAGAAAAGTATAAGCTATATTTTCCGTGCACAAACCAAGAGAGAGGAGCAAAATCATGGAAATGCACTAATAGCAACAATTATGATAATGAATTGGTGAGCAAAAAATGTCATTATGATCATTTCAGACCATTAGTAGTGAGTTCAGTTGTATTTATTTTCCTAAAAAATAGCCTGCAAATAAAATGTTGATGGAATGGAAAATACTTCATTTTTTTTTTTTTTTTTTTTTTTTTCACAGCACATCAAAAGAGACTATTTCAGCATCTTTCCTTTCCTTTCCTTTCCTTTCCTTTCCTTTCCTTTCCTTTCCT
>CM021703.1:27830407-27860426 GCA_011074415.1 Stictonetta naevosa | reverse complement strand
CTTTCCTTTCCTTTCCTTTCCTTTCCTTTCCTTTCCTTTCCTTTCCTTTCCTTTCCTTCCCTTTCCTTTTTTTCTTTCAGGTGATCTATCCAGAGGGACCAATTCCTGCTAAATGTTTTGTTCCCAAATAAAGCAAAATTTCTTTTGAAAGCAAAAAATATTAAGTTAATAGAATTTCCAACTGTCTTTAGAACACTGAAAAGCTTACAAAGATGATCATCACAGCATTGTTGTTAGAGGTGAAAAGCAAGAGTGGAGGTAAAGGGCATTAAATACCCTGTCTGGCCTATAACAATTAGTTATACTGAGTCCCCTGATAAGTGCTGTTAATTAATCTTTAGAAAAATTTTGAAATGTCAGTAAAACCAAACACTACTGGCTACATTCTGAGTTCCTAGGCTTCAGCTCCAGCTGTCCAGACTTTGCAGGACACATGTTCATGTCCATCAAGCCATTTCCAAATTCTTCACAATTGTACCTTGAGTAATTTGGCAGGAAGGAAAGTCTCTAAAGAGCAAATAATGCAACATGCCTACTCCTTTCCTGCCTACTCCAAAGACAGCTGAAACTAATGAGAGGCTTCCCACTGGTTAAATAGGCATTGGAAGTGACCCATTGAGGGGGTGGCATACTTGGTAGTGGTGGTGTTAGAAGGATTGGCAGAAGAAAGTGAACTTTTGATAGAGGTATGTGAGAAAGGTCATTTCACTGGACAATGGAGTTGTGAGGCAACACATAGGTCTAGTTGACACGATAGGTCTTGTTGACTTATACACTGTAAATCTACGTACTTTGCTGTGGGGGCCCACTCTTATTCTGCATGTTAACTTAAATCATTTGATTTGCAAATAGGCAGGCAGACAAGTAACTTATTTGGGGCACATTGCTATTCAATTTGCATAGCAAATAGAGCCTAAGATGTGCATGAAAAGTTCCCTGGACAACTGTATGCAAGTTGTTTAAAACTTTGCTTCTGCCTTGAGGCATGCAGTTGGCTGAGTGTCATCTCAAGGAATGGATGAGATTTACAACATTCATTTTAGAGGTATTTGCTCAGAAAAATAATATCCTAAGGTTGCTTTGGAGCTTGCAAATCACTTCCCCACCTTAAAGAATTTATGACACAACATTTGTGTGAGTCTAGTGAAAATATGGGGGAGAAGCACATTATGTTCAAGGCTGTAGAAATTTTATTCCTCTGTCCACAGAGGCTGCACAGTCCTTTGCTTGAACATAATAATTTCCTCAGTGTCCCAGACCATATTCTTCTGGCTTAACACTTTTTAGATGACTATGCTATGTGAATAAATGCAATCTGGAGGGAAGGGAATAATTCAGTGGGCTTTCCATGAAGACATTGGAAGAGGTGCTCAACCTGGTGCTTCGCTTGATTAACGACTCCCCACATTCTTGCCCAGACTCCCTTATTACATTCTGTTTCTTAATTCTGTTGCTGTGGTTGCAGTTGTACAGAAGGTCTCAGATTTCCAGAGTGTGCACCGCATCCTGAGGGAGAGGAACCAACCCCCTTATGAGACACTTTAAATTTGACCATCTTGTCTCCTGCTGCCAATCAGCTGCTGTCCCTGTTGCAGCCAATACAGGTACTCAACTGGAAAAGAAACACTGGGAAAATATTAATTCTTTAGGTGTGTTAAAGTAAAGTTAGCTACCTGAAAGCAATCAGAACAAACCAGTCTCTAAGTACAAAGCATCACTGGAAGATCACAAGTCTCCTGTTGTGATAACATGTGCTACCTATGTTGATGTGTGACTATCTTCCACTAGACAAACTTTCATCTTTCAGCCACAGGGAAAACAAATGCTGCTCCTGGAGCCAAGCTGGGTATGATAAGGAACCGTATGGTTTCTATTAATGGATCTTGCTTGCATATCAGAGAAATGACACAATAAAAATGTTATGTAGATGTAAAGACTACAGTACCAATAGTGATTACAGAAATTGGAGAAAGATTAAACAAATTTCAGACCCCTGTGTCACCTTCTTTTCCAAACACCTAACCAGGATTATTCTCTTCATTCTTCACCTGTGGAATGAGGTACATATTGTCGCCTTTTAGTGCTTCTACTACTTAGTGCAGTACTGCACTCTCAGCAAATATTCTGTCTAAATTTTCCTTTGCTCAGCTTGGTTTTAACAGCTTTCTCTGTCAATTTTCTCTCCAGCAAAAAGGTCCACACTCCTCAGTTTTTCTAATCTTTTGTTACATATGTTTACAATAATAATAATGCTTTTTTTGTTTGTTTGTTTTAATTATTATTTTTTAAACATTTTGATGCACATACTGCCTGGAAATCTTGTCTAGGCAGTTTGAGGATTTGGAACATTTGTCCATATTTTCTAGCTATTCCACAGATATGCATGCTCGAAAATGGTCCAAACCAGTAAGTGTGTCAAAATTCCCTCCTGATTTTATCTATTTATGGCTTGTAAGCCTCAGTTTGAAATTCAGTACTCCCATTTATGAGGTGTAATCTCCCATATTCATTCTCCTGTTGTCTTGAATGTCTTGCTCGAGTAAGCAGTTCAGCCCAAATACTATAACATTTCTCAGCTGTGAGGTAGACCTCAAGGGTGAGCATTAAAAGTCCTTAAGGCGGGATTTTAGAAGAATAGAAGAAGCCACCTTGTTGGGAAAAAAAAGGGGGGGGGGGGGGAATGTTCATTTGCAGGGAGGAAAAAATGATGCAAGAAGTGGAGTTAACTTGGTTGGAGGGGAGAACTGTGAAGTAAACTATCTAGGAGAGATTGAAGCAAACATTATCTGCATCATCTGCTATGTCTCTGGTTTGGTGAATTCTTTGCAATAGGACTTTACTAATTCATCTCTTTCATCACCCTATTCATCATTCCCACTTTCCTTCTCTACTGACTTGATTCAAGCAAACAGTAGCATCTGAAGTGTGTAAGGAAAGATATACAGAATCTGTCTTTAAAGTGACCTGCTTCTTTTTTAAGAAACTTCAATGCCCTAACCAGGCTTTGGAGGTTCTCTGTTGGATAATGTAAAATGACACTAACTGGGCTATTTATATCACTGCAAAGTGACTACATGATGGGATAATTAGCAGTGCTATATCTGCTGGAGTGAGCGATAACACTTAACACATTTTTGTGTAAAGTAACACAAACAACAGTGCCTGCAGGTTAAACAGTACCTGAGCAGCTGATAGGTCTCCTGAACTGTTATTTCCAGGAGGCAATATCTACCAGCTTTATTCATGCATGAGGTACAGTTGTAACGCTGGTTTTATTACCTCTTGCAGTACTTGCCCTCTATGCAGGTAAATGATTTTTGCAAGCAAGCTCGCTTTGGGCAAGCATGGGTATTCAAAGTATTTTGCAAACAAGTTAAGTTGTAGATCTGCAAGCTAAAATGTGACCCTTGGATGGAAAAGTCCATGTGCTTAGTCATTCAGTCTCACACTGTTAGTCCTGGATGGAGTTCAATAACTTGTCCTGTGCTTTGGCTTATGTGTTACTTCAGAAAACATAGCCTGTCTTGACCTGAAGCCACAGAAGCATGAGTGTGATCTTTTTCACCCGTATCTTGGTAGAAAAGAAAGATTGTAGCTTTGCTAATGAGAGCCTTGTCTTCTTTTAATATTAGTACAGACAGAGAAGAAAAACCTGTTATGGTCTGTTTCAGTGTATTTCAATGGTTAATCACGCTCATTAAAAATGTTTAATATGAATTTGCTCAATTTTAATTTCCATAAATTGTCAGTTACATTTTTCTCTGCAAGATTAAAGGACCATTTTGTATATGCTATTTTCTCCCCAGGAAGGTTACTAATGTACTAACTGTGGCTATCTCAAGTCGTCTTTGAGATAAGATCAAATTTTCTCCCTGTAAATATTTTTCTCCATCCCTTGAGCTATGTTTGTGTCTCCTCCCTGCACACCCTGTAGTTTTTCAACATCCTCTTTAAAATGTCAACACCAGAACTGGACATGATATTCCAGCATGCAAGAAATGTGCCAGCATCAGGTGAGTATTGCCAGGCAAGGAACTAAAATCATTGCTATCCTTCTCTGCAGTTTGCCTCATCCAAAGAATGAGTTTGTTCACCCATTATATCACCCTTTCAAAGTACGTTGAGTCGTTCTTTTATTATGAACTGTAAATATTACTCACTGGTTACTAAGGTTCAGTTCCTCATTTGTAATCTTTAGATCAGTAATACTGAATTTCCTTTGGCTAAGATGGTCTTTGTTTGGATATACCAAACTTTTAAAGCAAAAGCTGCAATTGCCCTCATTGACCTTTATTTACCATGTTACCCTCTCTGGTGAAGAACAATTCCATATTTACATCCATCTCACCTATAGGATACCCCACAGGAAGGTGGATTAGGAACTCCACAGCTCAGGCTTGTAGTGTCCTGATTCAAATGCATATCCGTTTAATATTTCACAAAAGGATTAGGAAAGTTCTATTTAACCTTGGTAAAGAATAGCATTATGATTTTGAAAAGAAACTGTAGAGTAACATGTAGGTGAAACATTCTGTCAATGTTTCCATGCTGTCAGCTCGTGTGAAATATGCCACCTCCATGACTAGAATTTGTCCTGTCTCCAGCTTGCAGCTGCTTTGTGTTAGCAGAGATTCTTGCCACCAATTTATCTGGATTCCATAAGCAAGTCCATCTGAGATAAGACAAAATTTGGGCTCAAGTCTGTTAGGTATCCATCAGGACTTTGCCTGGCAAATTATCCTAGTTCATTCTAATGAGCTCTGACACAACAATTCATTTGCTGAAGAGGAGAATAACTCTTCACAAAGTGGAAGCCAAATACCTTTTTTTTTTTTTTTAATATCAAGGTTATGCATTAAGCCTGTCCTGAAACCCACCTAGTGGTCTATAAAAAACATGAAGATTAAAATGCTGTCCTAGATTGAGAAGAGTTATCTTCTTGAATAAAGCTGCTGCCATAAAGTCAGTGTCTTGCTGACTATATTATGCAGAGCACAGGTGTCAAGCTTTGAAAGAGTCATTTAAGAGAAGTTGAGAACAATAGGAAAAATATCTAAAAAGTGTCACTTTCTAGCTGATTTACTACTAGCTGGCTTCCCTTATACATGACAGGTTGTGTCACTGTAGCTCTCTCAAATATCCACTTGGTGGAATGGACATCCAAGCAGCATTAAGCCCACGGAGAACGTAAATGGGAATAACTGTTCATCATCTATCCTGATGCAGAGGCTAGCAATCTGTGCTGATAAACCATCAGGGACGTGTTCAGAACAAAGAAAAGGAAATACTGCTTTATTAAGTGCACTGTTATGCTGTGGTAGCTCCTTCCTTTGTCATGTCTGAGGCACAAGGATTATGTGAATATATGTTAATTGGAGAAAAAGCCTTATAACCGGAGAGCTGCAATGATCTCTCTCTGATATATGAATCCCTACGTTGTAAATGTTTCGAGAATATTCTAGAAAAAATGTACCATAAGTGAAAGTAGGGGCTGGACACAGACAAGATGTTGATAGCGTGGGGTAGCAAGGTGCTGTGCTCTTCCCTACAACAGGTCAGTGTGTGAGTCATGCTGAGTGTAGCTCATGTCTCAGTGAGCATGGTGCAACACTGAGATTGGACTGAAAAGGCCTCACCACACCAGCTGAGGTGTGCAGGAGATTGGGGGCATGCGGGGGGGGGGGAAATTGCAAGTATCCTGCTTGTCCAGAAAATTAACCTTACATAGTGTAGCCATATAGCATTCATGATAATACCTTAATTCATAGTACCATGTTCTCTGGGAAGAGCTATTTTTAGGAGCCCTTCACTAAAGGTCATTGCATTTTCTCACTGCAGTTTTTCCTCCTTCAAACTTTTCTCCATACTTCATCTTTGGCTACAAACGCATTCTGAAATCCAACAGAAAAACACTCTATTTTGCACCTCTATAGCCAAATTGGACGATTGACTCAAAAAAAAAAATATAAAATCTTCTCCCCAACTGTGGCTATTTACCAAATAGGAGAGGATTACCTTCTTAGTGGAAGCCAGCACAGAAAGTTAACTACACTGAGTTGCTATGTTAGATTGAAAACCCTAGGTGACTGGTAGGTTTTATGCTTCCCAGATAATAGCAACATTTTTGGGAATGAAGCCCAGGGGTGCAGAGATTGAGTCTGTGTCAAGAAGCAAGGTATGCTGGGAATTTAGAGTCATTGATAAAAAGCTCCTGGTCACTGAAGTCTAAAATAGCTTTGGTAGAATATGAGTTCAGGATGAAATGAGTTTGAGGCACTTAATGGTGAAGTGCTATTGTAAGGCTTAGTTGCAATGCATAAATAAAGTCTTTGTTATTGACCTTACTAGGCAGTAACAGGCTTTCTGAGATACCTCAAATGCATAGGTCTACCTCTTGAAGGCATCTCTGTTCAATTTCCTGTTAGGTCTAAAGGATCTAACCTTGTATCTCTATTTCTTACTATAAAGCATTTACTGATAGGAAAGCTGCTTCTGGAGATAGGTTCAACTCTGACTTTAAAAACTCTAATCAATCCAGGGATCTTCAAGCTGATTCTGTTCTCAGTTAGCTCTGTGAAAATTGAGTAGCTTTATCAAAAGCAACAGATAGTATAAAAGCAGAGAGGTGGACAGTGTATACTTATATGTAACTTTGTCTTCTAAATAACATTCCTTGTATTGCTTTAAATCACAATATTCCTTTTCAAAGAGCATCTGAAAACACTCTCTTGCAGAAGAAAAGGAGTAGCAAAATTTAGAGTATCCTCCTGTTTTCTATTTTACTCATTCCTGCATTTAATTAAAAATGGGAAAAATAACCTTAATATTCAAATATATAAATAAAACTACTTTTGTGAACATTGAACCTTCACTCGTAATTCACAGGCTGATGGATGGGAGAAGAAAGTCATTCTTCCTCTTATGTTATGCTTTAGATTTAAGGGTTATGTCATTACTCTGCAAAATGCTTGGGTTATGGATGATGGTAGAACAAATTCTATTTGCTGTTCCTAATCTTCTTGTCTGTGACTAACTCCACATTTTACCCCCCTTACCTGCCTGCCACAATTTCTAGCTGCTATATAAACAAGATTACCTATTCTAAACATTGTAGATCGAACAGTCTATTCCCAGATCTCTGGGAATTCTAAGTCAGTGAACTATATTTTATGTAGCCTTTTAACATTAATAAGCAACTTTAATTTTGTTGGTTTTATATATATATATATACACACATACTATATATATGTATAACGTATATAATATATATAACTTATAATGTATAATATATAATCAATGACTTTTCAGGAGTTTGAATTAAAATTAATTACACTTATGATATCTATATTTTATTCTCTGTTCTGGTCTTGGTTATTACATCAAGCTGCTGCTGGCTGCAGAAAATGTGAGCAAAGCTGTGCTTTTTTAAGACAGACTATCCAGCTTGTGCAAAAAGTGATAATTAGTTAAAAGGTCTTTCTTTAGTCCTTTAAGACATTATAATGCTTGTAGAACTTCCAAATTTTTGCTCTCAGTATGAATATTCATGTGAGTTAACTAACTTTGGACAGGCCCATAACAGTAAAACATTGTCAATAAATCTTCCCTTTGAAATGAGCAGAAAACTTGTTTAATGCACCTTCCATCTTTGAAAGCATTTTCTCCTTCATAAACCTTGAAGTGCTACAGCAATGCCAGAGCTGCCTGCATACAGAAGCTTGCCTGTCACATGTAAAACTCAAATTTCATATATCAAGGGCTTGTGTGAAAATTGCTTTGAGTGTTAATTGCCCAAATGATTCAGTTTTATAAGAGCCTCTCTTATGTACTCAAGTATGTCTCACAGCAAGCTCCAATAGAGAACCAGCTGTGCTTTGCTCCCAGATGTTTGAAGAACATAATTCTTGCCTATCATTTTAGCCCCCTTCCCAAAATCCTGAGAAATTTGTTTAATGAAGACATTAATGTACAATAGTAAATTTATTCATTTTTTCTGTTAAAAAATATTCTTCCTAGGATGTATGCAAGTTTGCCTTGGCTCATAATTACAGTAGCACATTGTCAGATTAACTGTGCTGAGGAGATAAAACAAAAGCCATCAGTTCTGCAAAATTAAGACTCTGCCAGTATCATTTAGAAAGGATCAGATCCCTCTGTTTTCAGAAATGTTTGTTGTGTTTGAGGTCATTGTAATTCTCCAATTTACCTATTGCAACACAAATTGCTGTTAGAAATTTAACAAAAAAACATATCCAGTCTTAAGTCACAGATTTAAGCTTTTTCAGAACTATTCTTTATTCAGATCTCAAATTTCAATGCATTTGTGTTTCAGATCCTTGACAAATTTACATTACTTGGTTTTCTTTTAAGTAAAAGTAGCAACACTGCAGTCAAGAGATCTGTATTAATTTACACCAGCTGCTTGTGGGCTGAGCTGAAGCCCTGGGTCCAAACAACAAGAAAACAGCCTTTTGCAGGCTTTGCCTATCAGTTCACAGGTACAGAGAATTTCAAGGAGAGGTTTTCTGTGCTATACAGTGATAAAATATTTGTGAGATCCACAGCTTGATCTTCATAGTGAGTGACCACCATGAATTCCTGCTCCTGTCTGACTCAGCTGTCAGAAGAGATTTCTCTCAGACTATATTGTAAGTGGGTTTGAAAAACCTCAAATAGATACAGGGTTAATTCAGCCAGTCTGTGACCAGGCTGCTAGACTTTGTGGCCAGGCTGCTCTTGAACCACAGGTATGTAGATGTATTTATATTGCACAGGTACTAGGATAGATGGGCTCACATTTGACAGTTCTCAGAGTACCAAGGGAGAGCTCATCTGCCTTCCTAGGTCCATGTGTTTTTGTTTTCACCTACCAAAACGGCATTTCTGGCACACAGGGTGTTCTGGTCTTCAGCATCTGATCGTGCTGCTGGTGCAAGTTAAGCTCAGCATTCATAGCCCTTCAGCCATTGTTAAAGTTATTGCAAAGTCCATTTTCCCTGGTTCAGCCAGAGGTGATAAGACCCTCTGGAAAGTATTTTGTCTGTAGTGGATGGCTTTTGCAAGATTGCTGCAGATGATACAGAGATTATTGAGGTTGCACATGGATCTGAGAGATGTGAAACAGCAGAGCTGCTTGTGGTAACTGTGGGATAGAACAGCTGGTCTGAAAAAAAGCCACAGCCACAGAAAGCTGTGCAAGTCTGGGGTGGCCAGAGCAAGTCTAGATACTTCTCCTCTTCTCTGAATCCAAATGAGGCATTTGCTTGTGTCCCTATCAAATGATACACCCAAAATCGTGACGTGCACCTCGGGATACAAATCATTCCCTGATCTTTTTCCCACTGGGGATAACAGGAAGATTGGTGAAAAGTTTAACACTCTCTATGTGGGCTTAGCAAAAGACCTTAAAAAATAGATTAGTACTGATATCTTGCCCTGCTAACTATACTGTGAAATTCTGTGGTTTGCAAGTTTGCTTTAGTGAGGTGCTGTGCAGCCAGGACACGTTGCTCAGAGTAAACATGTGAGATGTATTGCTGTTTCCCTCACCATCTGCAATAACCTAGAAAATACAGACAGTAACATACAGGCAGAGACTGGCCCTCTCCCAGGATATTGAGATCTTTTTATTCACACCTCCTTTTTTTTTTTTTTTTTTTTTTTTTTTGGTCGTCGTTTTATTTTTGTTTTATGATTTTTGAGTGTTTGTTTTTTTTTCTTTTTTGCATTTGCATTCAGGTTTTGCCTGTAGAAATAGTGTTTGGATTAGGCTAGCTTAGCAGCCACAACAGCTACTGACAATTAAGCAAGGTGACGAGTGCGGTGGCCTCCTCCAGCTGGTCTGGTCCGGTCCAGGACCCCTTCTGTTCAGCTCCTGGGGCCCAGCCCCATGCCAGTAGATCCAGGGTCTCTGCCCAGGTTGGGGGGATGTAGCTGCTAATTTCCCCTTGCAAATGCAACTGATAGCAAAGATGAGCACATATCCCAGAGACACACAGACACAGAGAGGACACTGACATGAACGGTCACACAGGCTGTGCAAGGCAAGGACTGCCTTCAATGGCACTTAAACACCGGACTCCCATAAAACATGGTCACAGACATCCAAGTCTCCTTCCTCCTTCCCAGCTGATAGAGAAAAAAGTTCACTAGTGAAGGTTCACAGTACTCTTTAGGTTCATAAACACACACACACATCCACGGATCCTTTCCCAGCACAGCCCCTCTGTCCACCTAGCAGCCTTGCCTGGATCCTGGGCCCCTAACCTGATTTTACCTCATTCATGGGTTGCCTACTTTCTGACTAGTCCAGCCTGAAATTTGCTGCAAATACACACACTCATCCCTCAGGCACACCACATCTGCAAATCCTGCTGAGAGTACCAACATAGACACCCCCGTATACCTGATGCCCCATCCCAGACCCGAGATTCTGCTACTTGCCAGCAGGTCCAGCTTGAATTTTGCTTGTGAATACACACACACAACCCACACACAGCAGTCTGGGGAAGATACAGGCACTTTCCCCCTGCAGCAACCAGCACCGGGCACACAGGCTCTGCTCTCCACACCAAGCCCCATGGCTCTGCTCCAGCTGCCATCACAGAGCCCACACCTGCCCCACTCATGCCAGTCCCCTCCTCATGGGGGGAGTAGAAGACCCCCCCACGTGCTCCCGTAGCTGACATTAGGACCCTACTTCCTCCAGTAGCTGGCACCACAGTCTGTGGCCCTACACCCCTGGCTCCTCCTTCAGGAGCTGGGACCCAGTTCACTCACACAGGTCCCCAGTAACTAGGACTCTGGGCTCAAGGTCTGTAGACCCCTCCCAAAGTCTGGAAAGGACCCTCCAACTTCTGATGCTAGGATCTTTACCCACTACAGTAACTGGCACCACAGTCCACAGGGCCTACAGCCCTGGCCTGACTTCATTATTTGGCACCCGTTCACTCAGTGCAGGTCCCCAGTAGCTGGTTTTCTGAACACAAAGTCTGTAGGACTCTTTCAGATCCAGAGAGTTATGGACCCTCCAGCTGCTGACCTTAGGACCCTCACTTGCTCCAGTAGCTGGCACCACAGCCTGCAGGCCTACATCCTTGGCCTGACTCCAGTAGCTGGCATGAATTCCACTTGCACACAGCTCTTGCCAGGAGCTGGCACATAGTCCTTTCAGCATACATACACACAGGAAAGATAGTGCTAAAATGCAGAGATAGATAGTTAAGAAAACATTTAATGAAGAAATATGAGATGACAGGACAGAGTGGGGTGATCAGGTGTACCCAGATAAATACTGGCCCACCCTGTTTTATAGGCATCCAGACCTTTTATACCCTTTTCTACCTATCCCTTTTCAATTCCTCTTGTTGCCCCTTCCCCTGTACATGCCTCTATGGGTTTGCAGAACTCTTCAGAATTCTGTACCCTCTCGTTCTGGGGCCCCTTGGTCCACCATCTTACCAGATGCGAAATCCAGACTGATCATCCTGTAAGCACCTCCTGTAGTTTGATAGCCCATTAACCAGTGTGAGTGGGAGGTTTGCTTCTTGTCATTGTCTCCATTTTTGCTTTGTGAGGTCTGTGTCTCAGCATTTTGCTTATTGTTCCACCTTCTTTACTTCTTATCATCTTAGTCCAGAAATCCTCACACAGACAACCTTGCCTGAATCAACATTTCCACATTTCATCTATTTTCTTATCAATTAGTACAAAAGTAATTCCTATTACTGTCTCCCTTATTATCCCTTGCTGCATTGGAAAAGGTCCTTGACCAGGTCCCCTCAAAGGAGCAGATAGTCTCCTTCTACATAGCCTTACACTGGTATGACAAATGAGTACGTGTGTAATACTCTGTGCACCAACAGCTGCATGTACCCATGTGGAGAAGACAGATATGTATCTCTGGAGGGATTGTTTTATTTTGCTCCTATCAGGAATTTCATCAGCTAAGACATATTGCTTATAATATATACAGCATTAAAAGGAAAAAGAAAAAAAAAAGTGCACTTAAGTCTCATTACAAATCTGGAAATGCTCAGTGCCTTGTTCATAGGAAAAATGGAGTCCTTCACTCCTGCTTTCTTAACACCTCATAGACTTTTTCCTTTTTGGCTGGAAATGCTAATCTGGCCAAATCATCCTGTATAACTCATGTCATGGACTTCTTGGGATGGCTGGTTGCTTTTGTCCCCCATTCCAGTGTCCTTAATTAGGTGGGCATGAGAAATCACAACCATCTGGCTTTAAAGTCAGTAGATTTTGTGGCTCCAGGTGTTAACAATCCAATGCCTTTAGAAAGTTTTTCATCTTGGCAAGGAGTTTCACTTCCTGAGCTTTGCATTACTGACAATGCATGTCACTTGCTTTTAACTAATAGTAGATTTTTCAGGTAGGAAATAATTTTAATAGGTGCATTGGCTACTTCTTTTTTTTTTTTTTTTTTTTTTTTCCCAGAAAACCGTAGAAAAATAATCCAATATTTAACTATTTCATTGTTAATATGCTGCAAATTGAACATTCTCTGGAATATTTTAAATATTCTTTATTTTCCTTCTTAGGAAATGTATAATTTCTTGTTTAAGGGACTTTGCTAAGCAAATGACTTATAAGGGCAAATGTTACTGCTCTTCTGGGGAAGTCACTGTTTTTCTGCTCCTTAACTCACAGAAGGCTTGTGGTGCACCTGCATTGTCTATAAGATATTGCACAGTTGAAGGAAGCCTCATCAGAAATTATTTGCTAGCTGCAATGGGAGAAAATGTCATCATGCCAATGATGACAATCATGCCAACTTCTTGTTGGGGCAGAGAGTACTAAAATTTATATTTGGTATAGATTATTGAAAAGGCATGCTTGCTGAATACATATCGTGCTCTGGTAAATAGAGGCTTGCAGGAAGACACTTGCATTTTTTTTATACGCTATCCAAATGCATGCACTAATACACTTTCCATGTATTAAGTGTTTCTGACACACTAGGGATCTGAGGGGCACCAGTCTCAACTAGAAGCTTTTAATTGCTTAGCTAAACTTGAAGAAGTTTGTGCTTTTAGCCCTAGTGGTCAAACATTCAGTTCTCTTTGTGACCAGTGGCTTTTAAGGTACTAGCATGTATAACTGTAGAAGTCGTCTTCACCTTTGTTGAAGACATTAAATCACTAAATGTTATTGTTAGGAATAACTGAGCTTTACCTGAGATAGGTGAAGCTTTTGGCTTATTTGCACAATCTAAAGAGTTTTCTGGTCTTCTTCTTCAAGTTAGATAGGGCTTTGAGCAGCCTGGTCTAGTGGAAGGTCTCCCTACCCATGGCAGGGTAGGTGGAACTAGATGATCTTTAAGGTCACTTTCAACCCAAAGCATTCTATGACTCTATGATTCTACAGAACAGACTTTAGAAAGGAAATCTGAAAGGAAATCTGAAGTCAGCTTTGACTGCCAACTCAAATGAAATGAAAATCCCAGAAAGCTACTAGTAGCAACAGAATATGCCATGATCCTAATCCATCCTTATGAAGCCTTGCTCTGAAAGATGTTGCTGTAATTTTCTCAAGCTTTCTGGAAGAATATTGCTTGAAAGCTTAGAAGGACTTAAGAAATACAGTCTTAAACTTGCATTCACAGCAACCGTGTGGAAAAGCCAATACTGGAAAATGTCTCCAGATGGTTATCAGATAAAAAACAAAGATATGCTCTTGCAGCTACTCTCAGTAGTGACTACAAATATATATATATTAAATACATAATTTTAAGAAACTGTATGGCATTTTCTCAGAAGTTTAATTTTCCATAATAATACCAATAAAATGAAACAGAGCCCCTGGAAGATGTGAACTCCTGCCTGTACTCATAGCTAGGCAGGGAAGGGAAATGAATGATTATATAGATTTTCTCAGCTCTGCCTTAACCCAGTACATATAAAGCGACAGGGCAAGACCTGAGAAGAAGACACTGCACAAGAAGAATGATTATTAGATAAAATGACACAAACACGTTTCACAAATGATACAGCAGAGGGAAAATGAAACAAAAATTTTAGTTTGTGAAAATTTTACCATACAGAGCAGAACTGTTGGAAGATAAGTTGTCCTAGGGAATAATGACCTCACTTGTTTAGTTAAAACTACTTTTTCCTCAGACTGAATGTTTATTTACTCTTGATTACAGGGAGGAGACGATTCTGAGGAGTTAAGAGTTGATTTTTTTTTTTAATAATTTTTATTATTTTTTATTTTTATTTTTTCCAAAAATAATTCTGCTTTGGCCAAGAAATTGTTTTATAGCAAACTTATTATTTGGTCCATGCCCGAACAATATTCTGGTAAAGTTTTCTTTTACACCTTCAGTGTCCCTCTACTTTGGGTAGGGAGGCTGACTTATTTGGGACTGTGACCTTCATTTCAGGACTATGTCATTACCTTCCTTAGTGAAACAGCGGTATTTGTGTGGGTTTGACAAAACTGTTTTATTAAGTTATAGTTTTTGACTTTGAGAGACAAATAAAGCATCAACTTTAGCCTCACTCTCCTCAGAACTAGATATCTGAACAGATCAGCCAGAATGTAATCAGAAACTTTATGATGCTACAGCATGAGAGGACAAAAACTAGACTGAAGGGATGGGGCAAAATGAAAAAATTGGGACAGGTTTTAAAAACCCGTGTAACTTATACCTCCGAGTGGGACAGTGAGTACACAGAATGGTAGGTCAGATAAGGTTTAAAGTAATCTGATCCTGAACTATTTGCTCTGCTACTTGGGCCTGTAATTCATTTTTCACTGCAGTCAGTAGAGCTGCAAAGATGAGAGATCTGGTTAAACTTAAACACAGCTGCCAGATGGGTTTTGAGGGGAAGGAGGGAGAGATATTGAATGAGAAGACTAAGAAAAATAATTCTTTGGGAGCTGGGCAGAAGTCTCTATGACTGATTCTTGTGGCTTAACTTTTGGCATGTGTTCAGCACCTTGCTGTTCAGGGGAGTCATCTTGTTCCTGATTCTGTGCCATGCCTTTCATTTTTCATTCTGCTTTCTTACATCCTGGTGTCAGAAGCATCACTCATGTCATGCAAAAAGAAAGACTGAGAGAGTCCTGAGCTCCCTTCATGGAATGATGGTCTTTATCCCTTCACCAGAAAGCTGAGAGATGTAATAATATCTCTGATTCTTCCACTTCTGTTCTGGCAGGTAAGCTGTGCTGCTTTTGAACAGAAGGGAATGGAGAAATTTCATTGCTATAGAAGTTTTGAGCACAAGGTTCTATTCATGCATAACATTACAGCAATATTAGAAAAGGTATGGTGAGCCTTGAGAGTCACACATACTTTCATGAAACAAATTTTATGAATGGAAAGGAAAGCAGAAATTGACACTAAGGAATGGCAGAAAGTGTAATTTAATTGAAATACAATACAAAATCTTGTTTGAATTAAATATGATTTGCAGCAGGCTTTATTAAAATACTATTGATCACTCCAGTAGGTGTTAGCATGGATAAAGATGATTGTTCTCAGTAACTGAGAATGTGGTGTTGAGTTGCATTTTATCAGCATATCCATATGTCACAGAGAAAAGAGCTTTCAAGTAAATCTGCTAGCAATCCTCCTGGGAGATTAGATACTTTTTTTCCAAGATACTGCAGACTGAGTCACCACTCAAGTCTTCCTGGTCATTAGCCACACATAAAAAATTAGGAAACCTCTCTTTGTGCAGCCTTAGCAAGACTAGCTGCAGAAAGTTGTGTTAAGTGTTTTTTTTTTTTTTTTTTTTTTTTAACATTTCTATTTCAGCTTTTTAAATTAAAATCTTTGCTGGGAAACAGGTTGATTATAGCAAGGTCTGGACCCTTTTCTTTCTTATTGTAGTCAGAATATTCATTACCAACTCTAGGTTCAGCATAGATAATTGAAGAGATTTGAAGGAAATCATACATGTGTGTTGAATGTCATTGAATGTCACTATGTGATGGCATGTACTGCTGAACACTTATTTTCACATGATTTCCTTTTTTGTTATTTTTTTTCTTTACTCAGCTCTTTGTTTCTGCTGTAAGCTTGTCAAATACTGATCATCCATAAAAGGAGAATTTGGTCCCAACACACTTTCATTATTTCTTGCCAAACAGCCAATGGCCAGTCTCCATGGAATTACATACCATGTGCTGCTGCTGTTAACAGTACAAGCCATCACCGATTTGGGTTGCTGAAGCACCTCCAATAACATTGAATCTCACTGTTAGATGTGTTAGGAAGTCAAGGTCAAAATATCATATGTGCTGGCTAATCATGGAGGATCCAGTGGGTGTTCTTCAGTACTCATACCCCCTGCTTCTCATCTCAACAAGAACACTGCTAATGAACCATTCGGCTACTGCTGGCCTCCTAGCAGTCCAACACATCAAAGTCCTGTGGCACATGAAAGGTCCAAAAGAAGAGCTGTTCTTACCTCAACTTCTTCACTTATAGATATTAAAACTTACATGATCCACTATCTTTCTGGTACCCTGTAGCCATTTTGAGGCATCATTTGACCCAATAGCATATTGCTTATGAGCCACTGTTTTTTTTTTTTTTTTTTTTTTTTTTTTTTTTTTTTACATATATATATATTATTTTTCCCACCATCAGCAATGATCTTTGTAAAAAAAAAAAAAAGGTGGCAGAAGCAAAATAACAATAAATATTACACTAGGCATAGCCTCTGTATTTTTTAACTGGGGACATACTAAGTTAAAACAGAAGTTGTATGGAAAGCATGAGGAACAAAACAATAGTGTTTGCACTTGGTAGTAGCAGCTGGGAGGAAGGCAGGCCATCCATCAGTAAATATTCATTAAATGTTTATGAGCCTGCCTAGAATTTTTATAAACACTGTGCCTTAGATAACAAACCAGCATACAGATCCACATTGACATCCACGGGGCAGTGTTCCTTCACAGAAAGTAATTGCTTAATTCCTTATTTGAAGTTTGACTACTTCCTGTATCTATCAAAAGCTTCTGTTGTTTTTTTAATGCAAACACTAGCAGTATATGTTTTAGAGTTTCCACGCGCTATTAAGAAAAATTCTGGCCTACTTATCCTTTTTGATCCGCATTCTTAGGTAAAAAATATAATTGGTGATTCTAAAAGTTCATGATATTTTAAAAGCAAACAAAAGTATGAGAACAGTCTTTTAAATGCTGAAAATTATAACTTTAATTATAAAGTTATTTATTTATTTATATTTTTTACTTTTTTCAATTCAAAGTAATTTACACCAGCCGTGTATTAATAGCTTTGAAAAATACAAACATTATAGTCAGCTTTAACATACAATCAGCAGTAAGCTTTGAATATTGTATCTGCTCTTCTTGTCATAGCAATGCTGCAATTCAAATAGACTTTAATACAATATATCAGATTCTTTCAACCATATGTACAGATTGAAACAACAGAAAAATGATGTAAAAAAATTAGATTATCCTGAAAGATTAGCTCTTTTAAAGATTTCTACCTTAACTTAGAGTGTTTCTTTCTGACATGGGTGGGAATACAATTTTCTTGCAAGAAGAATAAATATAGTCAGTGAAATTCTTGTTCTGTTGAATTCAGTGGAATTTTATCCCAACCACACAGGGAACCATCGCATAGAATAATGATTATATATTTCCAGTCACTGACAATATCTTGAACTAGAGAAAGACCTCTACTACCATAAATATATATATATTTTTTGTAATACAGTTGGAATTTTTACTCACTACTTACGTTTTTCTTTGATATCATTAGTTTTCTTTATTAACTACCTGAATTTCCAGACCTTAAATATGTGTTTCTTGCTTGTTCAGGGGTTCTTTAGTGTTCTGTCTTTTATGAACTGCTGCTGTGAAGCTTCTGCATTTTCAAAGCACACAAAACCTTCTTATGTGAAGAACTGAGAGATTTTAGAAAATGCAATAAACAGCTCTTAATATATTTAATAAGGGTGTTCTTTTGGTGTTTATTTTCTAACATTTTTTGATTGGACTGGCACATACAAGGAATTCAAATACCTCATATAATTCAAAGAAATTTGTTGTCAGCATTTACCTTCAACAAACGCACTTTGATTTTTTCAAAGTGCACTATCTATTTTGTTTGATAAAAAAACCCGCTCTCCATCTTTATTGGCATCTAGTTATCTTCTCCCACTCTGTATCTTTATACTAATTCACATCTTGTATCAGCATTTCCTGTACTCTGTAAGGAATCCCCGTAGGCTGTGGCTTACAATGCTACCCTACTTATCCGTCTGCTATATATGTTACAGCATTTTTTCTGCATTCCCTGCTGAATGAGAACAGTCCTTTTTATTTTCCCTCTGTGGTGTTCTTCCAATGATTTCTAGATTTGTTTTAAAAGAAAAATCCATGTTGATGTTTCTGATGAAATCCTATGGTATTATTTTTAATAGATTCACAAAGTGATTTGGTCCTTTTGTTCTAAAAAGAATAAAAATGTTTAAATCCTCTGCAAGACTGCATTAATGTGCAATGGCACTTTGGCCCCAGGGAAACCTGGAATGACACTGGCCACGCCTAAGAAAAAAATGTGTACCAGGTCCAATAAATGGTAGCCAGATACCTGGTTGGGACTAACTGCTTTTGGATAAAACAACTATGCTGAGCTTCAGGTGCTGACACTAATAAGCAGTTGTTGTTGTGCAGGGGAGGATTCAGGTATTCTACAAAATTACAAGAAATTCAGTTCCAGATGTTAAGGCAGGACAGGAGAATATAGAATATGGGAAGCCAAGTTCATATATATATATATTTTTTTATGTTTATGTAATGTTAACAAGAGACAGTTTAAAAAGAGATTCATTTCTCTTTGCCAGCAACATTTTATTTATTTATTTATTTTCAGTGAGAATATTTGGAAACTCCATGGATCCACTGTTAAAACTCACCAATGTCACCGGAAATATTATGTTTAACTTTTGTCATTTCCATATATCTTTAGAAAAAGTGTATTCCTGTAACATCATATTTATTCTGTCTATTCCAAAATATACTGTTCTTTTTCATGCACAGTTTTCTTGGACATTATTGAAAAATGATTTGTGTTTCTAAACATGGGCTGTAGCTTTCAGTGCATGGTGGGATCCCAGAAGTTTTCCCAAAGAATTAAGGAATCAGGACAAAATTCCTGCTTCAGGAATCATCATCCTGATCCCTTGTTTAGTGAACTCTGAAGGTTTATAGCATTCAATTTAACTTACTAACCAGAGTTTGCAGTACTAGCAGGCTTGATCAAATTTGACACTGGGTGGGAAGTCTAAAGTTAAAACTTTTGTGAAAATTGGCTCTTAGCCATCAGAGACAGACATGGCATCCTCAATGATAAAAATAAATGAATAAGCAAGTAAATGGCCAGTTGTAGGGATGCCATGGGGAAGCCAAGGGGGATCTAGCTGGGAGCCTGAGTGACTGCATGTGGGAATTGGAGGCATGGTTGGGGAAGTGTGGCAATAGAGAGTCGCAGGACAACTGAACCCTCAGCAAAAGAGGAGCCTGTTTCCTTACTTCTCCTATTCAGGAAGCAAATTGTTAAAATCAATTGATCATTGCTTATGAAAAGATATGGCTGCCAACCGAGACATCTTGATGTTGTACATAATATTTGCTTCAGCACAGCGTGTTGCTTGCAGAAGGATGTTTTGCTAATTATTAGTTCTAAAAGCAATAGGAAGTTTGTAATGCACTCTTTTTACAACTAAACTGAATGACTCAAGACAGTAGAGTTATTGTATAAGTAAAAAAAAAAAAAAGCAGGATGAAGCCATTAGAGTTCTGCCAGTCATTCAGATGTCATGGGCTTTCTTCATTACAAAGAAAAGTTTGTCCTGAAAAAAAACAACAACACATACAAATAAACAGAAAATTGCCAAAAAAAAAATCTCTCTGTTCAGCATGCTTGAGTCATTTCTAAATACACAAAGTCCTGGAACCCAAAAGGACACTAAAAAAAATAAACTAGCTGAAACTGTAGCTCTTGCCAGAGTCACTGCTCTGCAAACATTCAAAGTGGTTCATTACTGATAGGGAAGCTGTTGCTGTACAGTTTGTCAGCATGGATGAATAGGGAAAGTAGAATAAAGAGATTTAATTAAGCTACTAAGAAGGGATATAGTCAAAGTCCAGTAGCTGCATTCAGTTAGGGAAAGCAATGACAGAAAATTCTGGCGTTGAGTGAACTGGTAAGAATTGGCTGAGCTCTGCTCATTTCATGTTGTACCACCAGAAAATATGACTCCTGTAGTTCACATGTGTGCAGTTAACAGTTTGGCTCAATCCACTTTATAATTAAAATACTCAACCTTCCACCAAAAGAGACCCTAATTCAGGTTTTCTCATGTTGAAACAGGTATGTCACAGTTGTCTACTTAGAAGCAGTAGGATCAAGTTGCAAACAAACAAACAAAAAATCCACAAAGAACAGAATTTCTTGACTGGGGAGGGAAGCTGGAATTTATTCCTCATGATCCTCACACCTTGCTCTAAAGTCAATTTTCTTCAACAGCCAAACCTACATCAGGCAGTTTTGGGTAGACGAAAGTGTACAGAAGGTGATGAAAGGTTAGTGATCTTTTATAGGTCCTGATAGCACTTGAAGAAACATTTTTGGTGTTCCCATGGCTTGTGTGAGAGATGCAGCAGAGCTTGTCACCCTATTTACCCTCCCCTCAGAGGCAATACTTACATTCTGATTGAGCTGGAGGGTCAGAAATCTTCAGTTTTACAAACTCAGTCTTACAGCTAAGATTAGTTAATTTCTCCAACACTTGTCTCAGAAAAATAAAAGCAGATTCCTTTTTCAAAAGCAGTAAAAAGATTAAAATAGTAACGTATCCTAGAAGAAAACAGTAATATTTGAGCTCTACTAGTGCTGGATTGCATGCATGTCGTACTGTGCTAGCCACAGAGTAGAATGTGGCTATGCAATAGTATGTTATGAAAAAATACCTTAAGCATTTAGTAAATTTGGCAGGATTTTGATATTCTTTGGTTAAAATGCAAACACATGGAGATTCAAAATCTAAGGTATTGGTATTTTAAGAATAATTCAAAGTCCATCTACTTCAGGTACTGAGAAAAGACTGCATTTGTGATTGAAAAGATGAAAATATCCCAGTTCTCCACTTGGGTTATCACAGTCTTTTCTTGTGCTGATGTCTTTTCACTATGACATTTTTGTGGCCATCATCAATAATGTATGCTGGAGTCCAGGAGCTTTCAAGCTTTGGTGCCAAGAAATGACCATGAGTGTGTCTTGAAAGCAGTTGTAGATGACTTTACATGTGTGTGTGTACATATGTATATATATACACGCTTATATATATAGATCGAAACACAGGAAAAAACATACTGAGTTGAGCAAAGCTCATCAGTGCCTTATTTGTTATCTTGTATTTCTTCCCCTCTATTTTCAGTAGTCCAGGGCACCATTGCAGCTGGGGATGAGCAGGTGCAGAAAACAATTATCCTATTTCTGGAGCTAATTGTGGACTTCAATTAGGAAGCTAGCTTATTGGGTTAAAGAAACTCATCACCATTGATTTTTAGGCAAGGAATAAGATCTTTTCATGTGAACCACTATGACTAATCTATTTATTTATTTATATTAAAGCATTGATGGTCAGTGTAACTCTCTTATCTAGGACAATGCAAAGGATATACAGAGTCCATACAGATGGAGACATCAATACAAGCCAGTGGCATTCAGATAAACAAGCTTCTTTTTAGTGACAGTCTTATGGTTGCATTTACAAAAGATTTATCAGTATATGCACCAGAACGGAATTCCTCTTCTTGCAGAAATCCAAAATCTTGCAAGCAGGTGTCTGAGAGAATTTTTCAATGCAAAATAAATAAATAAATACTTGGGAAAAAAATCTTACTTGAAAAAAATCTAGCTGAGCTCCACTGTTTCAAGAGGCCTGCTCAAACCAAGATGCTTTACCTTTTAATACCCATCTATCTATGCATGCATGCAGGGAACCTACCAACTAATTGGAATTATATTTGTAAGTCTACTGACTATTGTATTCTACAGTGTAAAATCCAATATTTTGCAGTTCTCAAGCTGCCACGCAGAGCAAGTTACAAAAAAATCCTTCATTCTTACATTTTCCATGGTTTTCAACTGTTTTGTTTCTTTGAAGTCTCTTTGAATTTTATGTTTTTAAAATTCTAAAAATTCAAAAAAAGAAAAGTCCCAATCTAAATTCCCAAAAAACAAACTCCCCTGTGCCAATAAAATTGTACTTTTAAGAGAAGGGGGGAAATATCTGGACATCAAAGCTTATTTGTTCCAGCTACCTCAGCTTTATCTAGTTTAATGTTTTTTCTGTGACCATTTGAAATTCAATTTCAGGTAGTTCTGTATAATATCAGCATAGGATGCATCATTAACTCCAAGAGGATGTTTTCCATTGGCATCTGCTATTTTCACCAAATGTCAAAGCTTGACATTTGCTATCATTATCTGGTTTTGGTGTATCACTCATACTGAGATTTTGTTTCTTCTTATCTGATATTGATTTCAACTGTGACCAGCTGTGTTGCTAATAAAATCAACAGGCAAGTATCTGGCATTTAGCTCTTCATGGGCAGAGAAAAAGAAACAACCCAGTGACAAAATAGAGAGATACTTTTCAATTAAGATGCTTGCCTGTATCCTCATATTATCCATCTCTTAGCACTTTTGTTGATGTAGTAGTTCTGATTGATTCCCTTGGGGAAGTCTCCATGGAAATCCTTGCCTCTCAGATGAAATATTCCTTTTTACTGTCATCCACAGCTTCCTGGAGAGCAGGGTCATTTTTCAAAGCAGCATCAGCACTTTCAGCAAACTCAGTTCCTTTTGCCTCATTGGTGTGGTAAGTGCCCTTATGCCTGTACATGTACCGGACCATCACAACCAGTAGGCAAATGAGGACAAATACCACTGCAGCAATCACACCTAGAAGAAAGGTACCAGTTAAATACATTGTCAGTAATAAAATACAAGCAGTGTATTGCAGTCAGGCATCACAACTTCAGTTACTTGATAGGGAAAAGTCTATGCATCACAAGATATTCACATGTTGTAATGGCTAGGGTCAGAACAGATTACAGATGAAACAAACCGATGAGCTGACACGGTCAAAAGCAAGATGGGATATACATACTGCAGAAATGCAGATCAAACTCTTTCTAGCTTTCTCTCAAAATCAGTGGCTTGATTTGCTTGAATTCACTGGAACTACACAGTCCTTTCCACAATGAGAAGAAATATGACAACCTAAAACAAAACCAATATGTTTCTTTCATCTTTATGGTACTATATATCCTGGGTAGTTTGCAGGAAACCTGATCCTATCCCACGGAGTGTATTCAATTTCAGGAGGAGTAAAGGCCACTGAATATTTCTTAGGAGACATTCAACAAGTAGCAGGAGCCATGTACCTGCTGTACTGCTTTATATTTGGGAGCTGCCATCTCATGCTGTGCTCTAATTAAGAAAGCTATATTGTAATGAATGTGGAAGTGACACATAGGAGGAGGAAGGGGTTATGGGTAGAACTTCTCTGTCTCCCAGACTAAAACTAATCACTAGCTGTGTGTTGACTAGACAAAAATTTCCATAGGCAACCTAAATGTGCATAGGACTAAACTGTGAATGGAAACACTTCTAGTAAAGGAAAGTAATTCAGTAATTCTCCAAGGATGATTGTGTACTAGGAGAACACTTCATGTCCTCTCTTCCCAGAGTCCTTCCTCTTTTTTTTTTTTTTTTTCCTTTTCTATGAGGAAAGGTGGAAGTCCAGAAAAAGAGGCACCACTGATAAGTCCATAGCTAAAAAACTACAAGGCCTTCCTCTCAGATAAAATTGATCATTTAAGAATCCAAAAGATAATAAAGTATTATGAAGCTGATTTATTGAACTTCTATGCTTTTTACATTTTTTTCTTTTTTCTTTTTTTTTTTTTTTTTTAAAAAAAAAAAAAACTTTTTAGATACCACTTGAATGTGCTTCTAAGCTCTTTAGCTGTAATTCTATATAAGTACACAATACTGTTCACACTATGTTCATGTGACTTCAGGACCAGGGGATTAAAGAAGTAAACCAAATATTAAAGAAATACACAATAAGAAGCACCAGAATAGGATAATCCTAGGGAAAAAGAAAACAAACAAACAAACAAACAAACAAAAAACATTTGGAGAGTGTGAAGCTGCTGTGAGGATGCAATAGGTAAGATTTCATCTGATTAACTGTAGGCATCTACAGTATGGGAGGCTCCATCTGAGTTAGTCCTCTTGGGCTTCTTCTACAGTCAGTAGACCGGAGGGGGTGATTCCTGTTCTAGAAACAAATGTTTGTGTTTGGACAGATGAATCTCTCCCTGGAAAGGCCTACTATTCTGCAGTGACAATGAAGGGTGTGTAGAGAGTGCATCTCTTCTGTCCCCTGTGTTCAAGATATGTGTCAGCAGCAGATATCTCCAAAGCTTTGGATTTATCAGCATCAGTAACCAAGTTTGGATACTCTATTGACGTGAAGATGGGGGACTAAACAGAACATTGGCAATGTGAACAGAAATGATAACTCTATATTAAAAAATATGCTTGCAATGCTATCCCACAGATTTTATGATGCCTGATTCTGGAAAGTGAAGTTATCGCTAACAGAAATTAAACTGCTCATACAGAGAACTTTAGTTTTACAATAATATCTTAGTTGCACTGGGGGCTTCATCAGTTTTTAGGACCTCACTGGTATCCCTTGACACAAGAGGCTTTAATAAGCTTTAGATATAGCACAATATTAATAAGCCTAAGGGACTAAGTACAAATCAATTTACCTGCTACTTGTTCATAGAAAGCTGAAATTAAAGTTACAGGAGATGGGACCTGAGGGAAATATAACAGAACCTCTCCAATTTGCACTAATGATTGGTATACCCCCTTGTGAATGGCTGAAATTAGTGCGTTAGCATGGAAATGAACAAACACAATAAAAGTAAAAAGACAGGGTTCTCTCTGTGAACATAGCTTTGTTCATTTATCCTGACAACTGTATTTAGTTTGAATGCATGAGGGAGCTTTAATGGAACACCAGGAAATGCTCTGTGGTATGTTCTATAAGAATAAAGGGTCCGTTGGTGTGAGTTAGTGTGATTCAAATCAAAGATGTCACACCAGTTTTGTATTATATGATAGTCTTGGACCAGGGAATGATAAGGAATATCAGAGGTTGACTTTGCTACTGGACATTTAGATTCTTGTCTAAAAGGAAGAATGGATGGGGGTGGTACTGCTCGATGGTTTATGCTCATTATCTCATCTCGCTATCTTGCCAATAGCCCCTCTGGGAGAAGATTTCCCACTGGCCTAATTAACTCTAATTGTGCCGCTCCTGTTGTCTTGTCAGCAAAGGAGGGGGTTTGCAAAATGCAAGAAACCAACCATCCTGCTGTTTTAATTCTAATGGTGCCGCTAAGTATGATCTGCTACTTACCTCCAATAACAGCCACATCTGCTCCAGCTGAGGAGTTCTCAATGTCTCCATCTATAAATAGATCAGAAGATACAAAAGTTAATTAAAAAAAAAAAAAAAAAAAAGGACTTGGATTACATGTAACAGCATCAACTGTTCTAGTGGTGCTGTATTATTTTAACCTCTGAAACTCAGAGCTTAAACAAGATCTCTCATTAGCAAAAGACAGTTATGAAACATCTCATTAGAACTGGCTGTACTGTAATAGTTTTCTTTCACTATAACACTAGAAAAAAAATAGCTATCACATTATGCAAACTATCCTGGCCCTCAGGGAAACACCTACTGTTTATCATGAGCAGTTACCTGTAACATCCTCCAGTGAATGATTAAATTAAGAGTGTTCAGATACTGTGATTACATTCAGAAAGGTAGTTTTTGGGGAAAAGAAATATTGACACCTATTTATTTTCCTGTTTATGGCTTTTAAGCTATGATCTTGCAAATTAATTTAGCTCTATTGATTTTAATTAGTATTTATTCATCTGGAATATTCTCTTTTTAATCTTAGCATTTATTTTATTTTAAACCTACATTTGGAATCAAGAAAATCCTGTTATGCATGTAGTGAAAAACAATCCTTGCTTAGAGTAAGTCTGAATTTTGTATTGATAAATCAAATTACTTTATTTACTGGATTATAATTCCTTAAAAAATATATATAGTTTTGCCCTTTGAAAGCAAAAGAGAAGTATCTGACATATCCTTTCAAGGTGTAAGAAGTTGGTCTAAGAGGTTGTAAGGTGCTCAAAGAGCAGTTAGAATTTGAATTGCATTTTGATTATTTAATTATTGAACTTACTTAAAATATCCAAAACAACTAATGAATAGGCAGAGTGTTTTGGAGTGAAGAAGAAAAAAAATCCTAAAAACCGGTGAGGATTTTTCTCTCCTTATTATCTGATATAGACCTTTATTGAAAGTAAATTCACATAGATGAGCATTTCTTTGCTAGCTTCTCTGTAGATGATCGAGGTACAAATCTCATCTTATTTTCAGCTCTTTATCTCATGTCATTGGTATCATCTCATTTACTCTTGACTTATGTGGGTCTGAGAAGGTGATAAATTCCTGGGGTTTGTCCATGCTAGTTTTATGACAGGACACTCTTATTTTTTTTTATTATTGTATTGTTTCTACAATTCTAAATGCTTTTGTTGTCCTAACAAGGCAACTAGCTTTATGTGAGCGCTCTCTCTCTCTCTCTCTCTCTCTGTCTTTCTTCCTATTGGTAAATACAGCAGATAGAAAAGTTCTCTCGAAAATGTAAAAATGTTAATTCCAAGTCCTTCTAATAAACTCAACAGTGGTACTGATACCAACAGCCGATATCTGTCTCTTTGGCTAAATGTGTGATAGCCAATGTAAGGGTAAGATAGTATCAGAAGCTTTCTCCTTACTCATGACTGGTCTCATATCAGATTGTAATAAATTGAGGAGAGTTGAGTTTTAAAGAATCCCTCTCTTCCCATTCTTGGGAGATGTTTTTTTTTTTTTTTTTTTTTTTTTTTTTTTTTTCTGGAAAGAGAAAGGCCTTCCCTCTCCCACAGATGTCCTTCCCACATTTCCACATTTTCTTCCAGATGGAAAGATTGAGCATACCTTGTGTAATTTAAAAGCTCTAATTATGTCTATATCCATTCAAAACCCATGTGCCTCAGAAGAGTTTAATTGCTTCAAGGTCAAACTGCTCAGTATTTCATAATATATCAAATATATACTGCATGCCAAAAAACAAGATCCTCTACAGAAATCAAATACTTAAAGGTGTGAATTCTAAAGTGCTTCCCTAACCACATAACTTGGTTCCAAACATTAATTCCAGATCAAATCATGATTCATTTAATTATAAAAAGGTAGATGAGTAACTGCCAGTTCTTTTCTGTTCTTTCCATGTGTCTCTCAGATTCAGATAACAAGCAGGTGCCTTAGCTCTGGTACTTGCCACCAAAGTGCTTTTTGATAATAGATTACAATACCATCATTTTGCAAAAAAAGTTTTCATTGCAATACTGTACTTTCTAAGTTTTCAAAAGAGTGACAGCCCCACCCTGAGCTATCATGTAGTTGGCACTGACCTGTTAAGCTGACAATGTTATTGCCATTCAGCAAACAGCTAGCATTGTGATGAGGCTTCATTCACCATAGTTCTTATTTTACTGCAAGGATGAAAGTCCTACTTTTCCTTTGTGTGTCCATTTTTTACCAGGCCAGAATGGCCTCACTGTCCTCTCAGCTGGCTTTTGTTGACTTTTGCTGCATCATCTGGAGTATCAGGACACTGCAGCTACTGCCAACGGCCTGAATTTTCCAGGGTCTGCTCCCCAGAGCAGTTATGGAGCAAGGATGATGGAGGGGAGAGAGTGACCCTCGGTGCCTGTCTTGCAGTTCTTGAGATTTCACTTTATCCAAAAATAGCAATGTGATACATAGCAATATTTCTAGGTGGGTGGAAGGTATCAGTGTCATTCAAGACTGAACTGCTATCACCCTTCACGAAACACGACTAAGGAAAATGCAAGACGTGCTCATCAAATGAGGCCATCTTCCCAGAGTAAGGCTGAGACAACAGCCACCATCCAGACAGGAACATGCTTGGCCAAGAATCTCAGCATGTTCTTTTTGAACTTCCGCTCGGCCTGCATGGGAAATAAACTGAAATGCCATAGGACTGAATCTTCAATTCTCTAAGCAGAAAAGATATAGAACATACTGTCAGAATTTTTAGCTGAGCAAATGTTGTTGGCTGGAGCCCTCTTACACCATCTTTATTCTGCTCTTCTTAGCATGCAGAGCACTCAAAAGTATGTACTTCAGTAACTGCTGTATCACCTGTTTTGGTTATTTGCCTTTGTTTCAAGGACATCTTTTGTATTATCTATTGCTAAACTGCCCTCGCAAAACTTCCTCTCACTGTTATACTGGCCCTTGTCCATAGCTACAATCTGGTCCCGAATGTGTTTAGACAGTGTTGTTATTTAGTGCCATTGGTTACCATGACACACAGAAAGCAACGAGCCTGGGAAAACTTGTTTTTCATAAAACTCCTGGCCATCAGAATGGGTTAGCTAAATCAAGAATAGAACATACAAATCAAATTGTCTGTTGTTGGAAAGTATGTTTGTAAAAGCCAGAATGAAGGGAAAGAAATGTCTTTGTGCCATGACCTGAAATTCATCAAATTCCAGTTCTGTCCATAAACTTACAGATAAGGAATTTTGCAATAGAATGACAATTGCTACCTGTCTCATTCTTATCAATCAAATCATGCCAAGAATGCAGCAGCCTCTGAATGCCTCAGGAACGTTTCTGACTCTGTAATATTGCAAGTAGATCTCTGGCTTAGCACTTCAAAGGTGAAAAGCCAGTACAAGTAGCTTTCATGTTAACGTAGCCAGTGATGATTTTTCCTGCTAAATTTGTCACTAAATCTGTTAAACCTTCTCCTCCAGGTGTTATTCTTTATTTTTTAGAATAAAACTTGAATTTTGTTAATTTTGTTTTTCTGTTTTAAAATTCTTCCATTCCACTTTGGATGAGGAGCACTTGTTTCAAGAAGGCAGGTCCAGCAGTGAGAATGTTTGAGGTTCAGCTCTCTCCTTATCTTGCTGTACATTTCTCCTGGTAGTTGTGACAGTTTCCTTTGTTCTTTAAATTCCAAATCTGAGTCACTAAAAGCTATAAGTCACTCCCTGCTCAAAATTATGATCATCCTCTTAAAATAATACATTTTTTTCTCCCTTTCTTTCATGCTTGAGATGCATTCAAATGTTACTTTCTAGCTCTTTTCCACAGTACCAAAGACCAAATACACTCTGTGGATGAAAAGTGAAGTTTTGGCATAATTTTGTGACATCAGGAAACAAGACTTCAAAGGAAGCACAAAGTATTAGGACAACCTAGATATATCACAGAATCATAGAATGATTACATTTGACAAAGACCTCTAGAGGCCATCTGGTTCGACTCCCTGCTCAAGCAGGGCCACCCAGAGCTGGCTGGCCAGGCCACATCTAGAAGGCTTCTGGAGATCTTCAAGGAGGAGACTCCACCACCTCTCTGGGCAGCCTGTGCCAGTGCTCCATCACCTGCACAGCACAGAAGTGCTTCCTGGTGTTCAGACGGAACCTCCTGTGTGCCAGTTTGTGCCAATTGCCTCTTGTCCTGGCACTGGGCACCACTGAAAAGAGCCTGGTTCTATCTTCTTTGCCCCCTCCCTTCAGGTATTCATAAAGATGCAAGACTTATCAGTAAGCTACTTTAGAAGTATAACCATGTGAAGAGATACAAACTAAACAGGACATTTTGCTTACATGGTGAGAGGAAGGGGCATATTTGTTCCTGAAACATGTAGGTATTCTCTCCCACCCAGTATAGAAAGCGTAGATTTTAGATCATGTTTTATATTTACTTTATATATATAGAGCATATATATATAAAGTATATATAAGATATTATAG
>CM021703.1:27764687-27830007 GCA_011074415.1 Stictonetta naevosa | reverse complement strand
AAACACACTTTATATATTTATTTAATATCACCTTATAGTTGAGGTATTGTTTTCACCTGCTAATGGAGCTTCCAGAAAAAAAAAAAATAAAAAAAAAATCCAGTGCTTCCAGTGCTTGCAGCCTTAGTGGTTTTTCAGTCAGCATTGTAGTTAGCAATTTAAATACCTACCTGTTCACTTATTATGAATTTGCACAAGGAAAAGGCTTGTAAAGAAAATTGTATTTGCTAAGGGATCACCTTTTGGAATATTTGACAAGGAAAACAAGGGAATCATCCTACAGGATAACTCTAGTCTACTAGCATGAATTACTAAATCTCTGCTGTGCAATTCAGGAGGGCAACCTGATGGGATAACATATACCTTACCTCAAACTTCTCAGTGTCTCTCTCATTTCCAAAGATAAAACTCCAAACTAAAGCTGGACAAGTGTTTACTGCTAAACAGCATTGAATACATAAAGAAAAGCATGAGCTTACAGGGATTTATCTTCATGAATTCCTTGCAGCTGTGAGAGATACTGCAGTTTTGGAGTGGGTGAGTCAAGCAGAATAAGTATACAGATATCTATGTGTGATAAGCAGCTTTTGCACTACAATTTACAAAGCCACTTGACACCAGTCAGGCAGCACTACTCCTGCCTTTCTGGATTTTCCTGCCCACAGGCTTGTGCTTCTGATTCATAGAAACCTAAGCCAACCCTTATCATGATGCTCCATTGCTGTCTACTTGTGGTTGTAATCTTGGACATAGTCTTAGCTGCTAAATTACACTCAGGTAGGTCTCTCAGTGCTTTTCTTAGGTAACCCATTTGCTCTCCTGATATGCCTGTTTGTTGCATACACACTTTAAATTCATTCAACCCACTTAAATGATACATAGTGGTGAATCGTGCAGTGTTTTCCTTCTTAGGTATGCAGACTAGAAAACATGCTGTAAGATTTCCTTTTTAATTGGCTCATCTAACCTCTGTATATAAAACAAACAAACAAACAAACAAACAAAACCTCCTGCTGGTAGGACTTTTACAAGTGAGGAACAGCCCACCCCGAGTGTGGTGTCCATGGATATGCTTTGCAGATATAGGTCAAGAGATGTGTAAGTAGTCTGTAGGCTGAAATGTGCCTTGAGAATTCAACTATTAATTGTTTAATTGTTTTGTCTTAAATATTAGTATGATCCATCTATGGACTTCTGGTAAACAAGGAGTATGTTCAAACTGACTAAGATCCAGTTCATGATTCAAGCCAGATATGAACATAGTTCAGAGAAGGATTTTCCCTCTTTATTGATTGATCTTTCACACATCATAGATTTGAAAGTGAATTTGAAGTGTAACTTGAGGCTAATGAAAGACGCTTTACTCAGCAATACCTATAAGGAGTCTAGTGATTTTTTTTTCCTGTATCAATTGACATAATACAAGATATATGCATTTTGCTTTATTTTAAAAAATCTTAATTTTGAAGGTTGACTACCTTTTCATGTAAAGATTTTGAGTGGGGGTTCAAAAACATTCATCACTAATCCAGTTGCTTCCCCAGAAGGTGGGTGGTAGTAAGGTGCCTGATTGGGTTCATTAAAATGTTGTAAACTTTTGAATATATGGAGACCACTAGGAAGCTTATGTTATTGTTAAAAACTTTTAACATAATTTCTTCAGTTTTTATTTTAAAATAAAATAAATATAAAACTTTATTTCCTTTAACCCCTTCTCAGGGGCTCTTTTTGTTTGTTGTATGCTCTTGTACAGTCAGCACTCCTCTTGACTGTAAAAACAGATCTTAATGTGTCTCTATTGTCATCACTGACGCAAGATTTTTCTTACCACACATTTAACATTGACGAACTAATGAAGTCTTAACTTCTCCATTGTTTATGCAACTGTGGTGTGTCCTCCTTGCCCCTTGGTTTATGTTTGTGCCTTGCCAACATATTGCATTCATGAGAAAATCATTAATCTATTAACCTTAGCATACTGATTTAATTTACAAGCTATAGTTAGAACTGGTTCACTACAGCTGCATGTGTAAAAACAAGTTGAACAAACTCCTGAAAACTTAATGTTAAAAATATTTTAATTGCTCAGGTTGCTCTCTGGCCTGTGTTACAATTCAGATGTATAACACCGAGGTCTCTCTGAACAACAACAAAAAAGTCATTACATATTTTAATATTTGCACTAAATGTGTAATGCCCAGGCAGAACTGGTGTGTCTTATCCAAAAGGGTCATCAGCCTGAACCCATCAATTTGACACGTTCTGCTGAAAAAGCCAGCACCATCTCCCATTAGATAATGAAACACATCAAGTCTGTTCTTTCAAAATTAAGGAACAGATTCTCATCTGTCAATCTGGACAAGAGACAGAATAATTTGGCTGCCATTTATATACTAAATTATTATAATGACAATAGTGGTAAGATACAACAGCCACATGACCTGTTGTGTAAGTAAATGGAGTGTGCTCCATATGTAAAGTAAATCACGCAGATTAAAAATATCTACAAAATAAGAATGCACTGGGCTCAATCCCCTTGCTATCCCAGAGAGTAAGTATTTTGTCACTCATTCTGAGAAGAAAAAATCCAGTGTCATTCAATTAAAATAATGGTCTGTTCAAGAGTTTTCAAGCCGTATAATAAAGTAACCATAAAGGGCATATTAAATTAGTTTAATTAGATTAGGATTGCCACATAATTTTAGTAGTTCAGATCTGATTTTGGTATACAGTGTCATCAAATTATTTTGTACCTTCCTAGAATAAATAAATAAAACTTTTTTTTTTTTTTTTTTTTCCCAATGTTTCAGGGAGTAATGGAATCATCCATATTTCTCCTTTTGTTAAACTGAATTGCACTTGATATTTGGAGAAAATCAGAGATAGAGAGATACACTAAAAGTCAGTTTGTCAAAAAATAGTGGTATGATAGCCCTTAATGATAAGAGGAAGAAAGGAGAAAGTGTTAATGACATTTGAGAAATTTAGTTTAAAAAAAAAAGTATTTTTTAAAAAACTGAACACTCTATATTTTGAAGAAAAAAATCAACTAAAATATAAGAAAGAGAAGAAAAAGGTTGAAAGGGCTACATTATCTAAATGAACCACAGACTTCTTTTAGTTATATCAAACTTTTCTATTTATCCCCCTAAGAGAACTTAAAAGAAAAATTCCTTTCTGTTTAAACAAAATATACATAAGTGTGTGTGTATACATATATAGTTTTATTTTTGCTTACTAGAAGTATTTTTTTCTCATTTACTCAATCAATTTTTCTCAATCACTTATTCTGATGTCATTTATGCACAGTATATCCACTATGAGAATTTAAATGACAGTATCCCCTTTAGAAGGGGCAGATTTAAATTTACATTTTTCCTCCATAACAAAGTTGGCTCACACTCCAAACGTACATTTTGCTGGGGAAGATAAATTGATCTGTTACTGCTTCATTAAAGAAGCAGTGACAAATGAAATATGTATCAAACCAGAAGCTACAGTTCATGATTAGGCAGTCTTCCTGCATGTATGCTTCCTTCTTCCACCATCCCACTCCACATCGGAACAGACTACTACTTTTTTTTTTTTTTTTTTTTTTTTTTTTTTCCAATAGGGAAGCTTTTGAAACACTAAATATCCAGAGAATATACCAAATAATTTCTGCCCAACTTTCCTCCAAAGTCAACAACTTCAAATTCTAGTCATTTTTGCTGACTCAACATGAGAACAAAACAGCCAGTTGCTCATGCACTGAGATCAAAGCAATGCAAATTGATTAACCGTTGATTAACAATTAACAATTGATTAAAGCAAAGCAATTGATTAACCATTGCAAATTTTGCAAATGATCACAGGTAATCAAAGTAGCTGAGGATGGATATGGTGAAAACCCATCTGAAAACCTGTAACAGATACTTAACCTGTAATTCTTGAGAAACAACCATCGAAAAAGCACACCTTACTGATATAAACTTTATATGTTAGAAACATAAACATAAAAATTTCAGCTGGAAACTTTCAGTGGAAAGTCAGAGGCCAAGAGTTCTTGGAGGAGGTGATGTATTGACAATTCCTTCACTTGTGTAAATGGTTATATGATGTAGTAAGACAATTCAACCTCTGAAGTGCTTGTAATTATTTACCAAGATGTGCTTTTAATGTGTACCTACATGGTCTACTAGCCTCAGTCTTGACTCTGAGGACTTTTGATGATGTCATCAGAGGATAAGTTGATCTATGTATTTTTTAATGTTGATGAGCTTGATTTTATAACCTTAACGACTCCGTAGGATTAGGGTTTAGTTTACATTTGAAACACACCCTTTCTCTGGATGTGTTATGATTCAAAACAAACATTAGCTAAACTTAGTCCCCCTAAGACAGACTGAGCTATTTGTTTGGTATTTTAAATATCCACCTGTTGTTTTTTTTTTTTTTTTTTTTTTTTTTTTTTTTTTTTGGCAGCATTTTTGTGCTGATTTTCTCTGTGAAATGTAGCTGTTCCTGTTGTATGTCGGACTATCTGTCCTTACAACCTTTTGACTCCATTATTCAGCTCCAATGGATTTTAAAGGAAGAGCAGGCAGAGACAGGCACTTGGCCTCAATTTTCCTGGAAACTGCAGGTTAGAGAGAAAAGGGAGACCAGATTAGTCCAGCAGTCAAGGAAAGGCAGTAAGAACTCAGTAATTTTAAGCTCACTTTGCAGCAACTGGTTGTCCAGTCACCACATGCTTTTCAGTGGTTATGCATGTAAGTAAAGAGGAGCTGCAGCAATGTCCTTTCCCTTCCCCTGCAGAACTCCTGTGGAAGGGAGCGAGCGTATGTCAGTGGTGGGATTTAGGGGACATAAATCCAAAAGCAAGAGTGTCTCACTGGTTCTGCTGCTGGCAAAAAGCTTGTTTTAATGAACATGGACATGAAAGGAAATGAATGTAACCATTAGTTTATTAAAGCTGCTAAATATCTGTTTCTAGTTTTGAGATTAAAAGATTTGACCTTGTACTTAAATTACAGGTGATGTGACCTAGAAATCACCTGGAAGCTGGTGAAAGCCTGCAGTCATGTACAAAGATATTATCCTGACAATTCAAAGGATTTAGTGCCCAGCTACTATCCTTAGAGAAGTATAATAATTTTCCCAACATGGGCAGGTTTCTTCCTTTATGTCTCATTCCCACCACCAATATTTTGTAGCTAAGCAGTTCTACAGGTAATAATTCTTGAAAACAGGAAATGGCTGCGCTCTGTTCCCCTGCTTATTTCATATGAATTGTATTCAGCTACGTCCAGCTCCTACACCAATGCTTGCCTAAGGTTCTCGCCTACTAAGCATTGCAAGTGGAAATGTCAGGATGTTTAGCATATGCTCTTTAGGGACACAGCGATCTTTACCGGAACACTGATGAGGTTAATATTATTAATGGAGATATCTGTAGTGGAAACAATCTTCGAAATGTTTTAAATATTGAACAAATTAAACAAAACAAAACAATATAACACCTTAGAAACTTGCAAGGCAAATATAGCTCAGGGCAACAACACTTCTCAATTTTCAAGGATTCTGCAATGAACATGCAGATTTCTTTTGCTTATCTGCTGCATTAAAAAAGACAAAGCCTGCTTTATTATCTGAAAAGCATTTATGTATCAGTCTAAGCTGTCTGAATTGAGTTGAGCAATTTTAGCAAAAATTCTTTAGCATCTATCATTCATCTGAGCAATTCTAGACAGATTGTGTAATAATTGTTGGGGGAAAAAAAAAGAAAGAAAAAATTCTCTCTTGACCATTGTTTTAGGACAGTTGTCTGGCTTTATTTGGCAAATAGCATATTGAATGCATTAACAGAGCTGAGCATTAAAAACAACAACAACAACAAAAAACAAACAAGAAACCTGCATTGAAACCATATACTGAATATTTTTCAGTGAGGGACTTACATTGTTTTGAGATTCATTAGCAATTCATTAATAATATTCCTCTCTCCTAATGAAGAATGAACAGTCAGCACCATGTAGGTGGAGAGATGATAACTAGCCTGATGAGATGTTTGACCACTAGAAAAGAGCCTACATAATCTACACTATATCCACAGGTGCTGCAGAGAGGACACCCCTTCTTGCAGGGAAATCCATTCAGCTTCTGCAGAAGTGTGATGAATTCTGGGAGAGGGAGTGGGAACTTCTCTTCCTATCAGCCAGGAAGCCAATTTACAAGACCAGCATAGATTAGAGGCCTAGGTTTCTGGAGACTATAATTAGGGAAAATAAATCCCAACCATTACTGTTAACATTGCTCAGCCATCCCTTTCCTAACCTGTGCTGAGGGCTTAGCCTTTCTAAAAGGTAGTTAGAGCCTTTGACGTGCACTGATAAGCAGTGCTTGATCTCTCCAACAGGTGCTTAAATAGTGCCTTACATGTCTGCATTAGGCCTACTAAGTGCAGTCATATTTTCAGAAGCAACCTTATCCTGATGGTTGGAGTTAGATGATCTTTAAGGTTCCTTTCAACCGGAGCCATTCTATGATCTTGCCAAAATTTGTTGCTAGTATATTCCTACATAGAGAAGAACATTCTTTAGTTTATTCTCCTAATAAGGAGCCATTTTTGTGTTACTGCTCACTTGAATGGCTCTCTGTAGACAAATGTTTACTTTCATACAACTTGGAGGACCATAATCATCTCTGAGGTTTCTGATTCTCTTTAAAATCTGATTGAAATTGGTTAGTGGATCCAAAAGTTCTTGATGTGAAGTGACAGATGGATGAACAGATGATTAAGCAGACAGATAGACAGCAGGAACATATAAGACTCATTTCATTAGGAAACTGGACTGAAAACAGAAGTGGCAGTGGGTGGAAGTAATGGGATGATATTCATATTAAAAAATTGCCTTTTTTTTTTTTTTTTCCAGCTCCTTTTTTGGTCATAATGCTTTATTTTTATATACTTTGGACTATATTTTAAACTTCTAAAGCCAGATTAAGCTTGGATAATTCTGGCAATTTCAATGGAGGATTAATGTGTGTCATTAAGCAAAGAAATATGGTCTGGTACTTTTCAATAGCAACAAATGTTTGCTAAGGCACTTCTCTGATCAACATGTTTTTGGCTTACTGCAAAGCCTTTGGGCTGTTCCTTTCCTAAATGTATGAAATACACATGTGGGAAAGCTGAGAGTGAATCGTTGTGATTTGAGCTGGTTGCTTACATTCCAGCTGAAAAGGATGTTCTCGCTCCTAACCCTTTTCCATTCAAGATGATCCAACAGAAAACTGGCCCAATGGAAATAAATAAATAAAGGGGGCAGAGGTTATTTACTTATTGGTAAAATGATCCAAGTCACCACCATGTGGTCTGACTATTGGTTGCTCTCTTAACAAGGAGGGGTGTGCTAGGTGCAGACAGAAAGGGCAAAAGGCAGGAATGCTCTTTCAGGCAGGTGAGGAACATTATATACCTGCACTCCGAATGAACAAGTTCCCCCAAAACTGAAGCACAAGGGTAAAAAAGAGCTGGATAAAACAAGATAATTCCTTGCTACATTGCTCTTAAAAGAACTGAAAACTCAATTTTTTCACAGCCAAGTGATTCCTTTGAAATATAGTGCCTGTAGAAGGCCTTGGCAAAAGTTGAGGGCATGGTATTGTCAGTGTGAGAATATATAGGAATGTACTAAGAAGTAAGGGATCTCTCAGCTGTAAAAATAGGGATCCTCAGGCAGAGCTCTGACCCTGCCCCTCCCTCCCTGCCTTCCTGGAGGGATGTTGCTTTGCCATAGCTTAATCACCAGCAACCACAATCTGCACCTGCACAGCAGCAGTCATTACTGTCCCATTTACACTTGTAGCAAAGCAGGGCATTGTTCCAACACACAAAGTGAAATACAAAGTGGTACATATGCAAGGTGGGACTCATAAAAGCACTCTCTGTTAAGCTGCTTCTGCTCACTTTGAAGTTGGTGGCAGATCTCTCACATTTTCCAACTGCACTGTTGAGCCAGTGGTGAAAGCTTTTAAAAAATCAATTTTATTAATATTAGAAACATGGTTGAACCAAGGATCCGGTGTTAAGATCATCAGATACAGCCCCTGCCCATCCTCTCTGTTTTATCAATTCCCAAATTTATTCACCAGTTGATTCTAACAGGCTGAAAATATCTGCGTTATATATCTCGAACAATTATGAAAGAGCTTGAAAATTTATCAAAGCTCTTTCATAACATCCCTAAACTATTTACCATTGCCTCCAAAGATGTGTGCTTTGGAATAGTATCAGAAGGTCAAGTTATCCCACTGAAACACCTATTAGTATAAAGAGGAAAGAAAAAGAAAAAAAAAAAAGAAACAGCACCAGCACAGCCCTGGAAAATATGAAGTCATAAGTAGAGTTCAGCCAGAGCAGGCTCCCATTAAACTTTGTTTAAGAGCCAAGTTCCACCCTGAGATATGTGTGAGCTGCAGTTTATTTCAGGGAGAGCTGTGCTGTACTCCATGTCAGGGCAAGGCTTGGACACAAGTATGTATCTGTTATGAATCAGTGAAGAGAAGAGCCCACATCCCTTTTGCATATTTTGGTTCCCTCTGCATAGATGGAACAGAAATATGAAAGAAGTGGATAAAACAGCCTCTAATATCACAGGACTTGTTGATTTTAATTCCCTCCTACCCAAGACCTAAATGACTATGTTCTAAATCCACTAAGTTACTCTCATGATACTTGGTAGCCTTTCCTTGTGCCACCCCTGCTGTACATGCTGTATAAATAAGGAACACACACAGCAGTCTGGCTTTAGCTCCTTAAAGCTTTCCACTGAACATTTTCACATGGCAGATAGGAAGGAGCTCTAGTGAATGACAAGGGAAGAAGAAGTGGCAAAAGAGCCGGGGACTCCCTGCCCTCATCCTCTTATGCTTGCAAACAGAGGCTAAACATGATGGCAACCCTTGTGCTGTGCTGAGTTGCATGGACAGCTTCAGGCAATACCCTTTTGGATTTCTGGGGCTGGCTCCTGCTACACAGCTGGCTGTTACGAGGGATAAGAGGATAAAGTCAGGGCCATGTGCATTTCTGCATGGCTCCTGGAGGCACTGTGGTTACCTGGGGGAGCCAGGTGGAGGGATGCCTTGCTCCCTAACACAAGCTGTGCCTTCAGTAATACTGAGTTCCCAAGGTTGAATTCCTTCAACTACAAGGTAAAAGAGCTCATTCAAGAAGAGGGAAGAGGGGGAGGTAAGGCCCAATCCTGCCAAACGCTGAGCAGGCGGTTAAAGTAATTTAAATGAGAAACTCTGGTAAATGCAAAGGCTTTTATAACACAGAACATCCCTTTGAACACTGAAATATTAACTCTGTCTCAAGAAATTCCTATTCGTCAGCCCCCCAGGTGGTTGTCCCGTCTTTTTACTCTCCATTAGGTGTTTGATACTGGCTCTAATAGTGAAACAAGACCATCAGCGCTATGCTGTTGCAGCACTTCCGTGGGCACAGCTCAACAAGCATTTAAGTCCTGGTTAGGGGAGAAAGTTCAGTGCCATTAGGTTCAAAACAATCTCAGTAATTACTTTTTTTTTTCTTTTTTTTTTTTTTTCTGGATACTGTATCAGATGGGAAGAAGTGTCACTATCCCCAGGAAAGGAAGTCTCTTTCTCTTAGTGCTGGTTTGACCTGACACACAAGCTGGTGAAGGCCAAGGGAAACACACAGGCAGGTCTGGTGTGGCCACAACATGGCTTCAGTGTGCAATGGCAGGGAAACAAAGGATGGGAAGAATTGTTACCAAATCCCACTAACTAGAAGATGGTCTGGAAATATCCCAGAAAGAATGGGAAAGACAGAGATGTGTGTCCTGGGAGTCTGGAGAAATTATATGGCCCTCAGCCACATCTGTTTTGCCATGACTTTGAACCTACCAAGGGACTTTATTTTACATTTCGTGCTACATCTTCCCCCACCCAGCACTATGTCCAGTATGGGGGAGAAGAAGTACAAATCCTTTTAGGGATATGGATGCGTTTGCCCACAGATAGCAAGCTGCTACCTTAATATGCCACACAGTACTATATGTTCCAGTTCCTCATCCAGTGAGGAAAATACACCCCTCTCCTCAGGAAGAAATCACAGATGCAATTTTTAATCACAAGACATTTACTCCCCCCCACAGTGACTGCTGCAATTTCATATCTGACAAAAATAGTCAGCCAGGCCTCCAAAGGGAATAGCATGTTTTTCCCCTTCTGGTCACCTCCAGCAGCTGCTGGACTACAAAAAGTCCTGGGGTGAGCTGCTCAGCATTTGAAAGGGAGGGAGATCTACCCAGTGCTTGGGTACTTAAGTCACTTAAGAACAGAACAGTGGAAGCCGTGGTCCCTTCTGCTCCGCTGATGGCCCCTGGAGAAAACAGGACACAGGATATGCTTCCTGCCTGGGGAAGGCTCGCAGCAGCTGGGAGAGAAGCCATGACCTTTCCCTTGAAGGAAGTACAAGTCATGAAGGGGGGAAGAGTTGGCTGTTATAGGCTGCATCTCGTCTTAAAACTATCATGCAGTTTTACCTCCTCTTGCTTTCTCCCCCAGTGTGTAAAGCTGGTCTTAACTTATTTAGGAATGACACTTCTAAAACAGTTTCATCCATCTCTGCCACCCCATTGTTGCTCTAGTCAGTCATGAACCTTCTGACAAGAGTCAGATACAATTGAAATGAAAGGTTTCATTCACCCCAGGTGAAGGCAATCAGCAGAGGTAATCCAAGAGAGGGGCTTGGCTGATGCTCTATTTCCAGCTCAAATTTATGTCCCCAGGATGAAGAAATTAAGCATCTCACACAGAATGTGGGAGGAGGAAGAGTCTTTGTCTTAGATTAACAAATTCTAGTGAATTCCAGAAAGGGAAATCTTTTACCAAGAAGCAATAGCAAAGGGCAGAGAAATGCAAAAGCATTTATGTCCCTGGTCCCATCCTGCTGGCTAAAGTGGGAGGGGTGATTAACTAGTCTGTGGTACAAGAAGTCTCTTTTGGATCATTAATACCCATGGAGAAGGAACTCAGGAGCCATCTGCATATTTTCTTAATGTGCAAGAAACTTGAATCAGCAGGAAGCAGTATTCTTCTTTTGGAGCATACACAATAGGTTTATCTCTGTTTGCTACTCCCTGTCTTCATTGCTGATTCTCACAAGAGCTCTAGTTACCACTGATAAATCATTTTGCCTTCATTAAAATCTGCTCAGAACTAAAGTAAGACATTTGAAGCATAGTACTACTAAAAAGTGAAGATCTTAAATCAGTAAATTCTCATCCAAGCTCCAATGAAATCAATATGAGCAATCTCAAATTCCAGGGCACAATTATCTCAATGCCATTGACTTCAGCAAAGCAATGCTAACTTACAGTGAGTAATGTGTTTCCCGAGGTACAAACCTGAAGGAAGCAGAAATTGTCAAATATTTGTTTACATACCAGGACTTCAGGTGATGAAGCTGTGTGTTTGCAGCACAAGCTGATCAGAGAACATAAACCAAAAGTTATGGTAAGAGAGGACAGATCTGGTGGACACCTCTTGTTATTATTTTTACATTTCTTTATGGGTAATGAAATAGTCTCATTTTACCTGACTTTGACTGTCTGAAACCACCCGAAATATTTCTACAATGATTCAGTTGCTAAGTGAGGAACATTAGAGACTGGTTATCTCTGTTCACAATACACAGACATTCACAAATTGCCACTAGCCTGTGATGGATGGCATTTTATACTTTTTACCTTGGCAAAACTTACTTGCAAAAAAGGTAAGGTAGTAGACAACTACAGTGTTTTATTCCAGTCTCCCAAACAACACTCCCTCTTTGCACAGATTTGCAAGGTTCTGCATAAGTTTGGTAAATCCATATCCTTATTGCTGTAAATAACTTACAAGATCACAAATGTGGCTGAAATAGAAAATCCAAAGCTGGCTGGTGTCCTTGGATTTTATGCTCCCCTATGCGTGTGTGTGTGCATGCATCATCCCTTATTTTTGCTCTTTGTCACATAATGTGTCACAAACTTAGGCTTTGACAAGTTTAAAAGTATGAAGATTAGAACAATCATGTTTACATGTGTTACCACCTGCTACTTCATTTCTTCTATGGTGTTTGAATGTTCAGGCACAAGGCTTTGAAACACTCCACCTTGAATGCACTTAAAAACTCTACAGGATTTCCAGTTTGCTTTGATCTCCACAGTCTAGAGACTATCTCAGAGAATATAAATGAATATATTTAGGGGAAAATTATTTTCAAGGAGAAAATCCTAGACTTCTTCCAACTCGATATGCTTTGCAAGTTGATGTCATACCTAAGGTTGTTTTTTTGTGTTTTATCTTTATGTTTCAGGAGGTCTCCTAGCATGTCTGTCCAGAATGAGATACATGATGAGGTAACTTGGGAAGATGGATGTGTTCAGATCTCCTCATTGTGAGCAAAAAAGTGGCAAACATTTTTATGGTGATTTTTGTTTAGAAAGGAAATGGAAGAAGAGGTGATTTCCATTCTGAGGAATTTACAGACTAAACAAAGCAAAATAAAAAGAAATTATGCACGGGAGAAGATTGTTTTTATCAAGGAGTATGAAGGATGTGAAGGGAAAGATGGTAAAAGCTTGCTGTTAATATGACTAGTAAGGAGACATTGATTGGAGAGCTGGAAACAAGGAAACACTTGGCTAGTCCAGGCTATGAGGAAACCAGCTTCTTTCAGAGGGCTTTACAAATCTGTCTTTCCCATCTCTCACTACATGAAGTCACCATGTATGACTGCCTTTTGGAAATGACTTGGGCTTAAGCTTACTTCAAATTCTCCTAGATGGGCAAGGGAATGGTATGGCAGTGGTGTCTGAAGGCATTAGATCCATCCTGCTCTAGAAAATGTGTTCTAGAAGGTGATTTTTCCTTTTTTTAGGAATAATCCAAGGCCCGGATGCTAACCACAGCCTGAGCTCTAAGCATGGAGGAGAAGCCACTCCTCACTGGGAGCTGGAAAAAGGCATCAAAGGCAATCAAGAAGGTTTCATGAGAATTTGTCCCTTTCGATTAAGTGGTCACAGCCTGCACAGGAAGAGTCAACAAAGCACCCTTTTTCTCCCCGACCTTCTGCTATTCTTCTTGGCCATGCAGGCGTTAGCATCAGCCATTTTGCTACTCTTTAGAGAAGCCACTTGTTTCCATGACTGGCAAAGGAATGGGATGAGTAAGAGGAAAAATGGCCAGGTATGCAGAGCATAACGAGTTTCGAAAAAGTTTTTGAAACTTTTGAAAAGGTTTTGACAAAGAACAAGAAAACCATGGGTTCTCCTTTTCCCAAAGCAAAGGGGAAGCTGGAACGGAAGCATGGCTCTGAATGTCAGTTTTTGTTTCCTGGTCTGCTCTGCTCAACACCTCATGCAGGGTTTTCTGCAGAGCTACAGACTAATCCCGTGTATATCCCCCTGTTTCCACCAACGGCTTAATTGACATTAGGAACTGGTTGTAAAGGCTTCTTTATAATAAAAATAGATCCAAATGAGTTCAGTAAAGGGAAAAATGGATTTGTGTGCATCAGAGATTCAAAAAATCAAAGTCCGCTGATGTAATTATGGAAATTCAAGGGAGACAGACAATAATAAGCTCTCCAAATCATGGGATCCAGGATGTAAAAAAACATATCCGAGGTTGTAAATGAAAATGCCTATGTCATGACAGGAAAGATCTGGAGAGGGGGAGGTGTTTCCTAGCAAGCTGTGGAGATGAGAGCAAAGAGAAACCAGTGGAGAAGAGAGATGGAGAAGGAAGACAGGGCAACTCCCAAAGGAAACAAGGCCTCAGCCCACTGACAGGAGAAGATTTATGTCTTCCTTGCCTGTGCTATTCTTCCTTCCCACTGCCAGCACAGTGGAATGTCCTTGACAGAAGTGAGGAAATAATGTTTAACAACTGAGACCTCCATGATTGTCCTTTGCTGAGATACGTGCACTTACTAGTGTGCTGAGAAAGGGATAGGTATGAAGTATTAGGAGGTGCAGAGGATATCTGAACTAGACAACCTGAGAGGGCAGGTGTAAGAGGAAGGTAATAATCAGAAACTACTCCACTCTCTGAGAGCATCTTTGCATCAAGGTATTCAAGAACTTAATTTTCTGCTCCCTGTGTTGAACAGGAGAGGGACTGCATTTATGACACTTGAATGACATCATATAATTAGGCTTCCTTAAAATCTCAAGAAATAACAATATCTATTGAAAATGCAATTTCATAATAAATCGGTAAATTTCTAGCCCTAATATATATGACGAAAACATTTAAAATCAAATTCAACAATATACCCATGTAGATTTCAGAAGATAGAAATAAAATATAAAAATACAGATTATCATTTTAGTTACTTAAGAATTTTGGAAAAAAAAGTTGCACAAGTGTCCTGAATTCTTGGATGACAACATTTTTATGTTAACTTCACAATCCACTACAAGTATATATATATATTTTTCTCTCTGCTCATGTACATTAACTCTTTAATCTCTCTGGTTAAGTGATTTCTGAACTATTTGCATTACCTAAGGATTATTTGGTCTAGCTAAAGCTGGTAATCAGCAGCTGCTTTTTCATTCTGTATTAAATGACTGAAATTTTTGAAATATTCAAACAACAGATGAGAAGGACCTTGTTTACAGGTTAACAGGATTTTTTTTATTATTTTTTTTTTTCAGAAAATAACCTTATTCTTGTCACATAGAGAGAAACTTGCTTATGCAGAGGCATCAAGTTAATCTGTAGTAACAATTCTGTAAAAACTATTCCAGTATAAATTTATTTTTCACAATTTGAGGTCACCACAGAATTCAATTGAATAATTTTTGATTCTGTTTCCAAAGGACAGTAGCTATTCTGAAAAGAATTAGTTCTATTTCACCATGAATGTGCTATTTTTTTTTTTTCCTAGAAAATTTTCCTGGAGATGCAACTAGGCAATTCTCCCAGCACAAAGAATCTTCCTTCTCATTTCTTAAATCATTATCATCACTTTCCTCTGAATCTTTGATTATGAAGACAGAGGTCCTGCAATAGCATCTAAGATGGATTCAGGCAAATGCTGTGCTGCTTGAAGTCCAAATACAGAGTGATTCAGTTTCTATACTTTTGTGAGTTGACTGGTTGTGGCTGTATATACAGTCAGCAGAGAGACAGCTGAAGCTTGTGTCTGCAAGAGAGGTTGAATACGGATGCTTCACTGATGTTTTACTATATCATATGAAACACATATTTTTTAATATTTTCCAACTTTTTATATATAGCCTAAACCTCCTTCTTGCTTTCTTTCTTGTTGTTGAGTTTATGCCTCTGCTAAGTCTTCAAAAATCTGGTCATTTTTCTGCTACTTCTGAAGGTATCTATCATATAAAAAAGGAAAGATGAGCTTGTGGGTGTTGGTCTGTGAACAGAGATGCAGTCAGGGAAATAAAACTCTCCATAACCAGAAGTCTGACTAGTGAAAAGGCATATAAATACAAAAAAGGGGCATCTATACATATCTGTGTCTGTATATAAGTATACATACAGATATAAACTATATAATATATATACATGCACAATGCGTATTATGTGTACATAAAGAATTCTAATCCACTTCACAGGTTTGCTGCTGCTAAAATGTCTCTTTCCAAATCTAAACACTGCACATAGGTAAAGACTTAATATTTGGTTCTCCTGTGCTATAACTTTGTCACATGTGCTCTTTGTAACGTGGACCACCTCATCGAATTAGACATTTTAAACATGCAATTCCCAGTAAAATAGGCATTTATCACTCACAATAACACGGAGCTGTCACAGGGTGTGTTCAAAAGCCCCCCTGCAACTTACTGATAAAAAGCTTAACTCCATTTCAGGGCTTATCTGAAGAAGAAAGAGGTAGACCTTCATGAAATAACTGAAATTTCTTTCTAAGATGAAAAAGAGAGGAAAGGGAAGGGAAAAAAAAATCACTTTAAAACTTAAATGCAGCAGAACAAGTTTAACCCGTTGAGATTTTCAGTGAAGGTTTCTGCTTCATCAGGAAGAACCCTGTGGTGAAACATATGTCAGAAGAGAAGCAGATATGAGAAACTGGTCTCCTTTGCAGATGAGAAGATTAATTAAGAGGAAAATCACTTAGCCAGATGTTTCATTGGTAAAACTACACGTTCAAGGTACATCTGCAATAAGAGAGTAACAGAGCACAGACAACACATTGGATTTCTATGCTAACATTAGAGAGAGAGGAATCAGGTGTGAATTAGATCATGATAACTCTTGGAGAAATTGAGGAGCATGGATCTTATTTCAGCTACAAATTATGAGCTGCATGCCTATTATTATGTTGCATGATTGTTACTTCATGTAGTTGAATTATGGGTTACAAATAAATTATTCAGAGCAGACAGTCCTTTTCTCTGTTTGTGTCCATAGACTGCTAGCAAACCAAGCCTGACTTCTCCAAGTGCCACTCCATTTGCCAAGTAGTTTTTAGAATACTTAGCAGCAGGTGATTTCTCATGAGCTGTGGTAACTGTCTAATTCATTTGACTTAGAAAATTAAGTCAGAAGTAAGTAAATCATGGTCTGTGTGCTGCCCAAATACCTACCCAGCTATGGTGTTCAAGTATTATTGTCACTACAGCATTGAGTTCTTTCTGAGTTTTCATGCATTTCTTATCACAACTCAGATGTGAAAAAACAAACAAAAAACAACACACCACAGAAGAAAAAAACACCACCACAAAGCAAAGATGCTAATAGTGGCAAACACTGTGCTTAAAAGTTTTTCTGATCTTTCTGTGAGAAACAAGGAAGACAGCTAATAAATGACTTTCAAGCTACAGTGGTGGTGACTTTTATTTTTTATTTTTTTAATTTTTTTTCCCAACCATGTATTGCATGTATTAAAAAATTATAGAATTACAGAGAGTAGGAATCAAAGAGCTCTTGCCCTAGTGGATCTACTGGAATCTATTCTTGTTCCTGCCTCGTGGCTGCTATACGTGACTTTCCATAGCCAGAAGTCATTTTTCTCCAACCTATAAACTTTCTGCTGCATGTAGGCTACCAGCCTTTTGAGGAAAGGGTGTTTGTACAGCACCTAGAACAATCAGATCCCTCTTGAATTTCTCTGTGCTATAGGAATACTAATCCCTCCCCAACAATAGAGACAGGCACTCTGCAGAGCAGACACACAAACAGACTTTCATTAGAGAATGCAGTCCAAAAAGCCTGTTCTACAAAATGCTTTGTTGATTGGACTCAGTCATTGGAACAGTGATAGATATGGGGTATATTATACAAGAGCCTAGGAAAAAAGGTGCAGCAGTATCAGCAATGAGATGCAGACACTGTGTTACTAATAGGCTTAACCACTTAAGCAGCCATAAACAAATCTTTAACATCTTCTACTGTGTAAATCTTTTTTCTTTCTCTCTTTTTTTTTTTTTTTTTTTTTTTTTAAGTGGGGGTGGGGGTGAGAATAGGGGGGTGGGAGGGAGTAGCAGTGCTCAGAAATGCTGCAAAATCCGTATTTTAAAAAAGCCAGTTCCTATTTCAATGGACATCTGTCCTCTGCCCCCAGCTTAGCAATTTGCCAGCAGTTCTGCTGTTAATTACTGAAATTTCAGGTGAATTCTGAGACTTCCAATTTACAAACTTTCACACACATCTCAGGCAGTGAGAGTGTCAAGCAGAAGCCCTAGGGTATAAAGCCAAATTTTCCAATTCATATGCACAGTGGTGGGAGACAAATATGTAAGCAGAGGTACTCAATTTACATAAATGCTTGTGGGACACATTTACACATTTTGAGCCTTCTGTGCTAAAAATGAGAGGTTATTATAATCTACAGATTTCCTCATTTATAAACGCTCACAAGTTTACCAGCGAAGACCAACATTTTCATAATCAATAATCTCTCCTTTTATTTTTTATTTTTTTTATTATTTACTATCACAGACAAACACTTCTGTTGATTAAGGGCAATGAAAACAAATCTGCTTTCAAGGCAGTGAATAATATGGTTAAAAGGCTACCGGAATCATTTGTGGCATTTCACAGCCCCTGTGTGAAGGTACTGGTATTGCTCCAGGAATAATCAAAGGACCAGTTTACAGCCCCTAGATGTACCGCATCATGAGTTATGTGACAAGATTGCTCTCAGAACCAGATTCACCATTCACAGCTTTAAGTAATTTCACCTTTGTTGAGGGCCACCTTTGCCAAACTCTCAACCTCTCTGGAGAGGACAGCACGCACATACTGGAATCTTTTTGGAGAAGCTCTAGGTGACATTGTGGCAGGTGGAGAATCTGTGCATGGTGGGACTAAGATCTCCTGCACCTGGGACAGGGCAGTGCAGGGTTTTCTCCCCCTGAGTAGCAACCTCCATGATCTGCTCCTCATAATCCCTAATTCCTCTGACAGCTGGTATATGGAGTATAGGAGGCCCCAGATAAAACATTCTCAGCATGCCTGGTACAGATTAAATCCTCAAAGGTACAGATCACCTCCTCTGAGAGGATGAACACCTTTGACCCCCAAAGATGGCTTTGCATAGCTCACTGCCTCCCCATACTGAACCTTCGACCTGGTGACTTTTACTTGCGTGAGTTCCTCACCTCATTTGAGCTGCCCCATTGCCTTGCAACTGGTCACTGCAGTCAAACAGGAAGAGGGCAAAAGCTTCAGTCTGAGTTAAGATTCCCAAACTTGTGGAATTTGTCCTATTTTGTAATAAGTCAGGAAGCTATTGCCAGTGCATCTGAGCAGAGGTAGGAAGAAGCAAATATATTAACAGAAAAAAAAAAAGATGTATTTAAAAATCAGGAAACTCTCATGCCTGCAGTGAAACTACGTCCCTTTAATAATGATAATGATAACAATAATAATAATAAAAAGAGGAAAAAAGAAACTGAAGATATATTCACAACACAATATTGTATTGAATCCCAGCCAATGAAATTGAAACCCCAACTCCATTTTTGGTTTTGTTAGCAGACTTCTTTCCTTAGGTATTCCATTTTATTCCAGCCACACGCAAATGTTCAATAACCATGAATGATGGAATAAATACACTGTCTAACACACTGTCTAACATTAGCAGACTGAACTGCTGGCTCACCTGCCTCTCCACCAAGTATACAGAGCAGGATGGGATATCAGAGCCAGGCATGGGAACTGCTTGACGTTAGGTGGTACAGCACCCCCATAGTGAGGCAGAATACATTTGCTGTCTTTGCAGAGATGAACATTTTAAATGTGAAACAGCAGTCTGCTCCCACCTGGATTGCCAGGATAATACTGTATTTATAGAATGAATAAAAATCCCTTATCAGCTGCGAGTGTATACAAGGAGATAAGCAAAGAACATGAGGAATTAGGTAACTTAACCCTGTTTAGTTTACATCAGTAGGCAGCTGTTCTGTGGTCTCACCTGCAAGTATACAGGAAATAATTAATATGTTCAGCATAGTCAAAGGGTGTTGCTGATGCTTTATGCATTTCCACACCCATTTTGTAGATTTTCACTATATTTACGAAGCAGATTTGTTTTCCCGAACAATCTCCCTTCTCGGCAAATATCTGTTGCCCAGGCTCTGCAGTGCCTGTCAATACACCAATTTTTGATACCTTGTAGCTTGCAAAAGTTACTAGAATTTAGCTTAATAAATAAGACCCTTTCCCCCAAACCTGACCCCCCAAAACCTTGACCGTTATAAAAATAATGCACCAGAATTGCATTATACAGGAGTATGGTACTGACTTCCCTGTAAATTAATTATATTCTTTGCATTTGATCCATATCATTAAAACAAATGAACAAACTAAACAAAACAGGAAACAACAACAACAACAACAACAACAACAAAGAGATACAGACTGAAATAAAACACAGGAGCATCCTGTCTGAATCAGTAAGGGAAATTATGAGGACAAGTGAAGAATAGATAGTCACTTTATTTCAGTCAGAATTCTTATTCTAGCTACATTGCAAACCACTTATTTTTTAGTGGCAATTATATGTTCTTAAAGTGGGTCAGGCGGAGAATTCCTGCCTAGATTTTGGAAAAATATCAGAGAACCTGATGCATCAGCCTTTTATCATTATAAGAATAGAACCCCTCCAAAGAGAAACTAACACCTCATCCAGATCCACCTTATGGCACTATGTGGGGTCCTCAGACAAGCTGAAATCTGTCAGAGGAGCGATACATATGGATTCACGACTGTAGAACTGGTCCTGGACTTGTCACCTGGCCAAGCCTGTTACTAGAGATGCAAGGTTGGGTCTGGACCCTTGCTGATATTGCACAATGAGCAAAATGCACCTCCGTGAGTCACTACCACCTTCTTGCACACATTTTGAGAGCACCAAGTGTAAGTAGTTTATGCAAGCTTTTGCAAACCCAAATTCTTAGAATCCTGAATTAATCTTACTACTTTTATGTCAATAATAGAAAATAATTTAAATCAGAATCTATAGCTAACAAGCTATAATCACCTAAACTGCTGAATAAAATACAATAAAATATAAGATAAAGCTAGCATGTCATCTTTCAGGTTGGTTGGAACTTGCAAAAAGGACTAATGGGTAAATAGAAATTTCTAGCTGGGATTCCAGAGATGTTGCTCACTGTGCCATTTCTGCTGGATCAGCTTGCCCCATTCAAAGCTTGGGAAGCATCGTTGTTATTAACCTCCATACAGACCAAATATTCTCACAACAAATCTGGAATTGCTGGCACCTTCCAGCAATCCTGTATGTACTTTCTGCTTCCATTACTGATACTGTGGAATGATAAACAATTCTGATAAACAATTCAGTTTGTTTATTAAAAATATTACAAAATTACTGCCTTGAATTAAAACAGGAAAGATTATACCAAAACCATGAAAAAGATAGTCACATCCTGTTATTGCAGCACCAAAAACTTAAGAGTTTTTTCTATTGACTTTTCTGTTTATCAGATCAGAATCCATCTCCTTCCCTTCCACTTTCTTTTTTATACTTTCCCCAAAGGAATGCTACTACGCTGCAGTTAAGCGTCCGTGCTCACATTTGCCTGTTCAGGCCAAATTCTTTCTTTCCAAGTTTACTAAAATATGCAGTGTTATGCCAGAAGAGGACTTGCCTTCCTGTACCCTCCCTTGCTGAGAAACTAATTTGCTTGTCCTTAAACCCACATTTCTAAATTTCCAGGAGCAGAAACGCATTGTGACTTTAAATATAGACTGTCAGTTTGTGGCTTGCGTCTCATATTACACACAGACAGCTTGAGACTCTAAACAGAAGTTGGGCAGCACCATTAATATCTTAGAAAAGCGTCAGTAAGCTTTTGAAATGCTCTGTATTTTCATTCCTGAAGGCGGGGTGGGGAGGGAAAATTATTTAAATGAAACCTTCCTAAACTAGGGTTTAGATGGAAACGTTATTGACTTTGCTCCGTCCTATTCTTAAGGCAGAGTTTGCAGAGCCCATTTCAGTTCTTCACACACATGCACGCACACACACACAAAGATTTAAAAAGGAAAACAGTTTCATCACAACTTTTTCTTTTCTTTTCTTTTCTTTTCTTTTCTTTTCTTTTTTTTTTTTTTTTTCTTTCCAAATAAGTCTCAGACATTCATTTTCTTTTTCTTATTTTTTTTTCCCCCTTTCAAATGAAATGCATTTGAGAATCTTTTCCTTAAGCGGCAGACTGGTAAATCCACTCTTACTGTAAGGAGGGGGGATAAGGGTACTCACGTGGTTGAGATGTCGTATTGTTTTGGTAACTCATAATTTACGCCTTTGAAAAATGCCTTATTTGTGTTGACAGTCTCTCTTCCCTGCTCAGAACTGACGGCAGGATTGAACAGAACAGCTGGAAGAGCCCAGGAAAATGCGGCTCTTTTTCAGGCTCTCCTTGCCTGGCTCCTGACCCCTTTACAACTGGAAAAGGAAACAGCACATGTGTCATTCTCTTTTGCCTGTGTAGCTCACATGAGCGGGGAGGGGCACCCATTTGCAGATAGCAGTAACTGTATTCAAGTTTTGCAAGTTGGATGTATTCCACCCCTTTGCTTTAACTAGCCAGCAACTGGTGGAAAGAAAACGTTCTTTTCATTCTTAGCCAAATCCAGACGCACCTATTAGATTTGCCTCTCAAGCCCCTACTGAGGACTGTTGATATTATTTAAGTGCAAAACTCACTGCTGTGTGAGTCCCTTCCAAAAATGCTTGTTGTCTCTAGGTGAGATCAAAATCAGAGCTTTCAATTTTTGTTGCCCAGCAGCATCCTTACACTCACAGTCTGATCCTGTCCTGTTAACGAGTGTAAATTGAGAATGGCATTTACTGGGTCAGAGTAGTTATGTCAGTGTATAGCATGAACCTGAAATGTGCTCAGCCCAAGGAAGAACCTGTGGCTGAGGCACAGGCTGATGTGTATGTAACTGCAGTCCTGGCTCTGACACAGCTTTCCTGTAGGATCCTGTGCAAACTGATTAATCTCTGCCTCCATTTGTCATCTGTGGAATAAAGATTATATAATATATTTCCTCTTAGTTTTGGTATTTGTATTTTAATTAACAGGCAGTTCTTTATAAATAGGGTATATTTATTAGTTTGTGTGGGATAATTTACGCATACTCCACAGCAAGTTCTTCAGCCTGGATTAGGCTACCAGCTGCCTTGTTTATATTGCTGCCATGTACAGCTATCTGTTCGGCTGTCTGTTCTCTGTACTGCAGTCAGCATTACACAGTTATTGTTAGTGTGCATACACAGTAGTTCAGATGTGCTAGGACTTCTAGCTCCTACCAAAATACAAGTAATTCATAACACAAATGTCTTAGGTACTATGAAGAGTGGGTGCAGTTTTCATTTTCCTGGTCTCCAAGAGTCAGTGTGAATTAGCTGCCTGTCTGTGACAGCAAAAACACAGTAACTATTGGAACAGAAGTGGAAAAAAACAGAGTCATGAAATTCAGGCTGAGACTCATCCTGTTTTGCAAAACTGTCGCAGGATATTTCTGTGAAATCATCTCGGTGAACTCCTACAAAAATTCAGTGCTGTGGACTTGGTTCATAGTATTTATTTAACAACTACAGGATGAAAAGAATTGACTTATTTACATGCCAATGCCAAATAACAGCTTGTTTGGGAGCACAGATACAGTAAACAACTTGGATCAGCACTTTCCACACTCCGGGCTTGTGGTAGAGAGCTCTGGAACATTTAGTGATAGACACAGCAAAGCAAGGCACAAAACAAAGAGGAAAAAATACAGCAAAAACTCCTGACATTGCTCCACTGGTTTCAACTCACAACATCGATTTACACCAGTTGGCTACTTTACTGAAATACAGATGGGCATGTTACTTCTATATCTGAAGCGCAAAGCACACAGGTAAAATTGGTTCTTTCTGTCCTGGGGCATGAGAAGGGTTGTTATGCAAATTTATTACATTTAAAACTTTCATTGTCCTGATTCCTGAAAAATCTCAGAATTCCTGTGGAGAAGACCTCTCAGCCACTGTAGCTGAATCAAGGGATGGAAGGTACTGATGCCCTTGTTATATTAGCAGCAGTTGGTAACATTTCCTAGACGATCTGTGATGGATTATTCGAAACTGCATACACATAAACAGCTGGGCTGTCATAAACTGCGTTCTGTTAGTTCCTACTGTTTAAGCCCACGCACCTATGCAATGCTTCCTTTATCTGTCTTGGTTCTTGTTAAGGCTACTTTATTACCACCAAAATCACTGGGAGAGACATGCTCAGCTTTACAGAACAAGATTCTGCCAGAACCAAGCCCACATGGGAAAGTCTCCTTTCATTTTCATTCACCTTCATTTCTTTGCCTTTCTTAAGATTTCTTTATTTGCTTATTGAATAGACTAGAAATCCCAGGAAATCAGAGCCTGGGACCCATTTTGCAAGGTTGTTGCTTGCCCTCGAGCAGGCCATTAAAGAGACCCTCCCTGACCTTTCCCACTCATCGTTAATAGGAAATATGTGATGTTGAAAAGGGAAGTGAGCACAACAGCTCCACACAGCCCAGCACACTTCCGGAGGAGCATGGGACCAGGGCACAAAACAAAGAACAGCCCAGTGCTGTCTGCCTCCCCTGACCCTCCATCAACTGGCCTCAGGGGACAGGAGGCACCAAAGGAACCCAGAGCAAAAGACTGGAGTGGGGTGGGGCTGGGGCAAAAAATGTAGTTAATCACCATTTTTCCAGCCTGTCTGAATTCCCTTATAACCTTGAAAGGTTGCTTCCAGCAACCCCATCCTCCCAAGAAAGGCATAAAGTTGAAGGTAACACAAGGGTAGCTGAAAGCATTTTTTTTTTTTTTTTAATCTAAACACTTTGGCATTCATACAGGATCTACCATATCTGCGGGGTAATGTAGGAATGCTGGGAAGTATGTGTGTAAGTCATGTGGCTTTCATCAGCCAATTACTTTGTCTTCTGGGGCCACCATATTCCCATTAACCTGTAGAAGAAGTATCTGTTTCTTGCCCTGGTGAATACTTTTGTGTCTTCAACCTTTGAAAGCTCAGAGTGTTTTTCTAAGCAAGGAAACAAAAATTCCCTTTTTGTCTTGAAAATGCTTTCAGATGTGACAGTATTTCAGGTCCAAGAGAGTTAGCTCTGAAGTGATACAGCAGCTTCTCTTCCTCCTCCTAACCAGAGCTATGCAATGCAATCTTAATCAGACCCATACGGTTGTTCTCTTTGATACTATCTTGCTTCAAGGTAAAATTTTACAGTCACTCAGTCCTGGCAAGGTGATGTCGTGTGCTGCATCTGTTGTTCCCAACAGGAAGGGAAGGTTTAAGTTGCACTTGAGGGAAAATAAATAAGCTGGAAGAAATGTCTCTATCCAGGAAGTTATGCCTGACTAGGAAATTGGACTAGAAATCCACATCTTCTCTGGATTTCTGTTACAAAACATAATGCAAAACCTGCAATCTCAGCCTGTAAATATCATGACAAGATTATCAGAAAGCTCCCAGAAGTATCCTTTGTTGTCCACCCAGTGCAGCCTCCCAGCCTTGGAGAGAGTGTTTGGGCCTTTGAGGAGGGGCTATTGCAGCGGCTGACGTGGTTCTGTCCCAGCTGTGGGTTCAGGAAGCGCCCCATACCCATGCCCATGCCCAGACCCATCCCTGTGCTGGCATGAGGCAGTGCTGTGTCCCAGCAGGCCACACGCTGTGGTCACCTGACCAGCTAGCCAGCGTGACAAAGATGGCTTTCTCTTCTCCTCTGCTACAAGCTTCAGGCTGTTAAACGCACCTGGCTGTGTGTGGTCGGGATGGATCCCACACTCTGAGGACTTTCCGCAGGTCAAGGAGAGATATAGCTATAGTGAAGCAAGAGCTACGCTGAATCCTGACAGAGGGATACTTCATATGAGAAGTATCAGGAAAACATTTGGCTATGGACACCCTCTGACTTGCCTTTTTAAGCTAACTGCCTTCGTCCCATACCTGGAAGGAAAAATATTCTATTTATTTGTTACCTCATATTAAAGGGTCTCCTGCTTGACCTCGGGCATTTTATTATTATTATTTTTTTTTTTTTTTTCCCAATTTTTACCATTTATTTTTGTACTCAGAGGGTGGGGATTACTGGCCACATACTCCCCATACCATGTGTGGGCCAACTCAGGCCTGGTTTTATATCACAGAGAATGAAACCTCTGTTACCACGCGAAAGGATCAAAATAGATTTGTTACCCAGGATGAACAATGGTGCAAATACAGCACACATTGTACACGGTGCGTATGCTACCAGTGACTGTAAGCGCAATTAGCCTGTGAAATCCTTGGGGCACAGAACAGGATTCTCTTTCTGTAGTCATAACAGTAATTGTTACCGAACAAGTTCTTGACCTTCATGTAAAGCATGGAAAAAAAAAAAAAAAAAAGAAGGATTTACCCGAAGATAAGAGATCATCTCTTCTTCCTTCTTTTTATCTCAGGCATAGATCTTTCTTTCTACCACCTCTCTGACATCTGCTTGAACCTTTAGGTTATATTCTTATCCCTGGAACACAGCCAGGTCACTGGTTTGCCTCATCTTGCAACTGTTTTGCATTTAAAGGATGTAGCATGCCTGTTAGTGTTTAATGTACCCCCACTTAGGCTGTAAGTTTATTTAGAGCAAGTCCTTTCCCATTTGTGCCTGTAAAGTATCTGTTTTCTCAGGGGAACCTCTGGTGTCTATACAATACAAATCCTCAAAACAAGCCATCACTCTGTGTAGCACACCGTCAGTGAAATGCATATATAAGGAGCGTCTATGTCTTCTCTACAGCACTGTGCTTGGCTATCCTTGAGCACTAGTTTGTTTAATGATATCATGGAGGCAAAACAGGCAAGAGCTCATTGGACAAAGTGTCACTGATTCTCTGTTACTGTCTAGAATATTGACATGTCCAAAGATCAGGGAGGACAGCATTGACTGTAAGGCATCTCTCCAATCTAATACCCAGTGTTGCTGGAAAGCATATCATCTGCTTGTACTCTAGACCAGTCAACAGGATGTTGATGTGCTGTTTGACTGCACATTCAGGACAGCAGAAACACAAGCTGGGTGGATGCATTGGGGATACATCATAATATCAGCTCTTGCTGAGTTCAGGAAATCTGAGAGCAGACTTTGGTACACGGGTTTCTCATAACAAAAGAACTAAAAGATAAATATAATAAAGTTAATCATGCTGAACTTTAAAACAAAGAAGAGGGAAGGTTTCCTCACACAACACAGAATTAAACAGTGGAAATCATCATTGCTAGGGGCTCTGGTGTTTGAAAACCACAATTCCTGTTTACATAGTTGGAACTGTATTATCTGTAGCATAATTTCTTAGCATAAGTGTATATGCAGTGTATATGCTTTAAGTCTGTTCTTGGGTCTACCTCCCATGTTAAAGAAACACAGAGCCAATCATAGACATATTCAGATTGGCATATGATATTTCCTGAAATGTAACAACACTGAGGTATTTACGTATTTACTCTCTCTTTTTTTTTTCTTCCCTTGCTTTTTGAAAATTTGAAAACTGGGCTCATGTGAACCCAATGAAGTTCAACAAGTCTTAGTGCAAGGTGCTGCACCTGAGTTAAGGCAATCCCAGTCATGAGCACAGACTGGGTGAACTCATTAGAACTCATGGAGAGTAACCCTCCAGAGAAGGACTTGGGGGTTCTGGTGGATGAAAAGCTCAACATGAGCCACCGGTGTGTGCTTGCAGCCCAGAAGGCCAACTGTATCCTGGACTATATCAACAGAGGAGTGGCCAGCAGGTTGAGGGAGGTGATTGTTCCCCTCTGCTCTGCCCGTGCGAGGCCCCATGTGGAGCACTGCGTCCAGGCCCGGGGCCCTCAGGACGAGAAGGATGAGGACCTGTTAGGGTGGGTCCCTAACAGGTTGATCAGAGGTCTGGAACACCTCTCCTACGAAGAAAGGTTGAGAGAGCTGGGGATGTTCTGCCTGAAGAAGAGAAGGCTCTGAAGTAACCTTATTGCAACTTTTCAATACTTAAAGGGGGCTTATAAAAAAGATGGAGACTGACTTTTTTGCATAGGAAGACAACTATAGGACAAGGGAGAATGGTTTTAAAATAAAAGAGGGGAGATTATATTAGAGTTTAGGAGGAAACTTTTCACTCAGAGGGTGGTGAGGAACTGGAACAGGTTAGAGAAGCTGTGGATGCCCCATCCCAGGAAATGCTCAAGACCAGGCTGGGTGAGGCCCTGGGCAACCGGATCTAGTGGGTAGCATACCTGCCTATGGCAGGGCAGTTGGAACTGGATGATCTTTAAAGTCTATTCCAATCCAAGCTGTTCTATAATTATATGATTTTCATCTTGCCTGTACTATACTCTCTGGAGGAAAGGACACCAAATTAAGAGTCCTTTCTTGTATAAATGCAAGGTCAAAAAGCTCTTGTTTCTCTTCCCTTCAGCCTCTGGTGAATTGATGGCTGAGAGTCTCTATGCAGGATTATCAGCTAAATTTACTCAAAGGTACTTATCCTGTAAATAAAGCTGTCCTGCTAATTTTTATGAGTATACTTTATATTAGTTGTGCTAGAGCCTGAGGCTTACCATATTGGTGTTGCAACAGTCTGACTTCAGTTTTGTTATCAGACAGCTTTCCGTACCCTTGGATTAATTATAAAAGCAGAGATACTTCAGGGCAGAGTTTAGCGTTTCAACAGACTATCTGAGTACAAAGCTGGCATGTGATAGAGGCATAATTATGCTGAATGAAACTACAGCCCAATGAGGACGTGTATGATGACCGTGAGACCCTGTAGCCTAGCATTGCTCCTATCACTCCTTTAAAAATAACTCTACAAAATTCCTAGCCCAGGGGAGGCTTGAACTTTGTTTTTCTCATGGCTTATGTGATTTTAATTGTTTTTAATTTAAAGCAATCTTAAACTTACATGGTTTTCTTTTATACAGCAACTTGCTAGAGCAATTATGATGTTTGTTTTTACTGACTTAGTCGAGTTGCTTTCTTTGTTAAGTGATTAACTAAATAACTAGGAGATGTACTCAGCAATCCTGAGTATATTAGGATCGCACCAATAACTCAGCACTGTGACAGGAAGAAAGGGCTTACAAAATAGTACAGATCTGGGTCCTCTTAAGCTCGCTTAGGCTGCGTTCTCTGCTGATCACCGGGTGCAGTGTTTGTGAATCCATAGGTTATCACAGACTATTCCCAAAGTGGCAATTGATTGCTGTATCCTGCAGGCAAGGCATCCCATAGGACTGCAAATGTGAAGTTTGGGAGCTCTCAGTTCACTTCTGTGCTGGTGTTGTGCTTGTGGTGGTGGGGTTTTGTTTTAATATTTTAATCTTACACTGAACAATTCATAAATCAATAGGCATAAGGTTCTGGGAACCCTGCATAAAACCCTGGTGTAAACTTATTGCTAGAGTGTAGAAATACATTTTCATCTGCTCACTGGTGTGCTCTAAGGAAAAAACCATGGGTTTTAGCCCCTACCATACAAACACGTGTCTTACCAGGACAGTCATGTGACTAGATTTGCTAACATCCTGCAAACAGTTCATCCTACTGCTTTCAAATGATTATTTTCAAGATGGAAAATTAAATGGATGAGAGACTGTAAAAACAGAGCTCAAGAGAGGCTTTTAATAGCCAAAACCAAGCATTACCCATGTGATTCCCCACTTCCTGTTAGTGAGACACAAGTGGGTGCCTTGTTTTTCCTTTGCACTTTAAAAATGCTCTGCAACCCCCTGCTCAATGGATAGTTTGTACTTCACTCAAATAGTAAAATGTTGTCCTCACTTGAGTGTTGTTCCTATGTCACCAGCAATACTTTTTTTTTTTTTTTTTTTTTTTCTACAAGACTTATACAGTAGGAGTGGAAGAGACAGCATTCCCTGAAGTACGCTAAATGTACTCATTATGACTACCTTTGAGGTCCACCCCCAGTGAATCCAGTTAAAATAGGATATGGCCTTAAAACCATCTAATCTGTTGTTCCTGTTCTTTGCACTAAGTTTTTATATAAAAATTGATATAACTATCTGCTGTGACGGGAGTAAGAGTTTAGAGTGGTCTATTGTTGAAATAAACTGCATGCTGATTTTTTTTTTTTTTCTTAAACTGCAGCAAAGGCAGTTCAGCTGTGTCTGATTGGCTCTACTTCAAGATTTTCAACATTCAGCAGGAGAAGAATATACAGCTGCTAAAACCAAAACAAAGCAAAAAACCTCCCAAACTGCACATGCTGGAATGGCAGCAAGCCCAACTACAACAGCTTACCAGATCCACTCACAACTGGTCAGGCTCTGGGACACACAATGAATGCTTTTGCAGACTAAGTTATACAATGAGTGTTGGTTTGCTTTAGTGCAGAATCTAAATGTTTCACTCCAGATACAATGTCATTGGCTTTCTTGAAACTTATGTAATTGGCATATATGAATACCTTTGAAAATTTTAGCCGTTGTTGCTGCAGCACTCCCATAGGTCTGCTTTTTATGGTCCCTGTGTTTGCCTGGAGATGGAAAGTATTAAACTGCAAATAAAAAGAGAGATGCTGAAAGTGAATATGCAGTGATCGCTCCTTTCTTGTATTGAGCTACAGCAAAGTCTATTAATATATATATATGCTTCATTGTGAAATCTGTGATGCTTTATTAAGAAATAGTTTTCTTCCTTATTAAATAAAGAGCTGCCCAGGAAGTTACCAGTCAGAACAATAAACATAACTACAGGAAATAATATCTGAATAACCTAAACATATGTTTTCTTTACTAGATAAGTTAACACAAAATCTGGCTAAAAGGAGAGCTAGATATGTCAGGTAGAATTCAGGAGTGGAATTGGTTTAGATAAGGAGTTTTGGGAAAGACTATATTTCAGAAATTTCTAGGATCAGTGGATCTCATCTTTTTTTATTTTTTATTTTTTTAACCCCAAACATTGAATGAGGTCTGCAGAAATTCTGTGTACCACCAGGGGAGCTCAAACTCATTGATTATGAAATCACTGAAAAATGTCCTTATGGCTACTTTGATTTAAGAAAACACAAAGCACTTCTTAAATTTAAGCACATACTCAGGTCGTTTTCCAAGTTGAAAGCATGCCTAAAGATTTTGCTGATGATTGAAGACTGCCTATAAATATTCATATATGGACACTTTCTATCCTACATCAGCCAAATTAAATTTCCTAATTATACAGACTCTACAATGAGGCAGTCTATTGAAGAAGCTTTTTAAAGATAAGGGGTCAGCTTCATCTTATGTAACTTCAGTCACTGAAATATTGGTAACATGGTCTATTCCAATGCTCTGTTTTCCATCTGGAGTCAAAGAGATGGAGGTTTCCTGAAGGTGACTTATTTAGTGGCTAAAATTAGGTATGATGAACCACATCACGTCCAACAATTTTGTCTCCCTCCTAAGAAAAAGCTCTTTGCTGAGACCCAAGCATAAAGAATGTAGCATTTCTAGGAATATTTTAATTTGCTATTTGTTTTCTGATACCATTTCATGCTCCTCACAGAGATAGTTCCTCTTGTACTTAGCAAATACAAATGCAGAGATTCCCTGCTTTTCCTGTGTAATCCCTAGGATTGGAATAGTAGATGGTCAAATACTTATTTAGTAAGCATAACTAATTATATGCACCATGTTGTATGAATAAATATCCTGAATAATTATGCTGATATACCAGGTATCTGTTCTCACTGAATAGAGTACCCCAATATTGTCTATGCATAAGGGCATTGTGGCTTGCACTGCTAATTGAGCTGAAATTTTGTCTCCCCAAGGTTTTCAAAATGTTTAATTTGTTTGAAAAAATATCAGAAGCACTTTCAACAAATAGCATTGTCCTTCTCCTTTCATGTTACCATATACTTTTGTTACTAGCCCAGGGTCAGTATGAGCTGGCCTCTTAATCTGCCGATCCAACTTTTCCAAAATCACTGGTGGTGTGACACAACTACCCTGCTGTTACTCCAGCCTAGACACCAAGTGGTTAACAACTGCATCCAGTTAGCTGTATCTTGTAACAAATTAGTTATGCATGCATATGAACAGTCTAACCTTGTCATTACTGTATCAGTTACGGTTTTTATGTTGTCCACGAAAGTCATCATTGATTTACTAGTGAATTTAGTAGCAACTGAATGGTCATTGATAATATCTACACAGTGATAACACGTGCACACACATACATGCAGAAATGTTTAAGTTCATAGTCCCTTTTTAACAATGTCAGGTCAATGTCTTTCAAGTTCTGGAAGGTATACAGGGAAACTCAGTAATTATATTCATGGACTTATTCTAATAGAAGAAATACTGAATGTTCCTAGCAATTCTCCATACTCTGTTAGTGAGCTGATATCAGAACATTGTATAGTTTGCTGGCAGAGAGCTTGCAATTATTTGGATTCCTTAGAGAAGCTGAAGAAATACAGTATACTGGCAAAAAGAAGGTTGGAAATTTTTAGGTTTTAAATCACTGGGGAAAAAAATTAAAAGCAACCCACACTTCAGATATTATTTACAAAGAGAAGTGTATCTATAATATTGAGATTTGAAGGGCTTTTCTCCATTTAGAAGCTGCATTAGGTTGTTCTAAAACTTAAAATCTAAAAATCTTTTGTCATTTACAAAATGACAAGTAAATGTGGACAGCTGTGTAAAAATTGTATCATCATTGTCCCTCCTTGTAAAATGTACTCAAGCACAATTAGAAGTCACTGCATGTACACTTTAACCTTAACTGATGTCTTTTCCATAGATAAGCATTGATAACACCTGATTTTTATTTATTAACCCTTGGCTTTGCGTAGTGCTCTTCCATTTGGGATATGGCATAGAGCCGTGATTAGAGTTCTTTGCTAACAAGTGAAGTCACTGATTTCATGCTCACAGGGTGAGAAGCACCTAGGACCACTCAATCATTCTTCCCCTTTTCTTATATTATCTGAATTTCCTGGGAAGGCCAGATGACTACTTGAAACTAAATATCTTTTCACTTCCAAAAAACAAAAAAACCTCATCAGCTGTAGATTTTTTTTTTTTTTTAAGTCTGAGATGAACAACCAATAGCTGCCCCCCCCTCTTCTAGGAATGGGGGGGGGGGGGCGGGGGAGAGGAGGGAGATAGAACCAACCAGGTTTTGAATCTAGTGGAGTAAAATTTAATGAGAGTTAACAGTTGTTGATCTACTCCATAACAATGCAGATGGGAGAAAAAAAAAAAAATTTTTTTTTTTTTTTTTTTTTTTCCTATTTCTTGAAGTCTTCCAGACACCTTGCTGGAAGATTTATGAGTCAAACACAAGTTATTAGTTGAATATCATTCTGTGGTCTGAGTGGCCTTGAAGATATTAATCTCTGAATCAGTCAATGAAAATCTATGGCCTGTAAAGTGCAGAGTATCTGACTACATGATCATGATGTCTTTTCTGTTCCTAGAGGCTTCAGGCTGATGAAACCATCTATATTAGCTCATTTCAGAGTTTGCTGTTGTAACAGTGCTCAAGAAATAGCTGATGGTCCAGTAGTCACTGTAAACCACCTCTTTGGTTCTGCCTTTATGTGTATATAAGTAGGTTTGAGACCTATAAATTAAGTCCATGAGCACAGAGGATTCAGATTGTCACCAAGCGAGCTATCAGTGTGACATTTTAAAGCTGCTGGCTGACTGCAGAGTGATATGCAAGCATATACATGAAGCATATGGGGAGGTAAGAGACATATATCAGAGACAGCAGCTGGTATATCAGGTCCAGGACAGCTTCTACCAGGAGAAGAAAATAGATTACAATCCCAGGCAGAGTGTTTTAACTCTTCTTTCCTTGCCTATGGAGATTTTTATTTCCTGTGTTTGTACAATCCCCATAATTTGTTTGGAAATGTAGTTCTTTTACCGTATGTTACTTTTGGGCCTCAAGTACTGAAGCACGTCCTGTTTTCTGTTATCCCACTGTAAAAGTAGGATAAATCTATCACTTTTGCACTTGGTACTGTGATCTTCAAAGAATAGTGTAACTTCACATTTATCATTATGGAACTGAGAGTGCATTAAGTGTAAAATTTAACACATGTCCCCCTCCCTTAAGGAGAGGGCCAGGTTCTTTGCTTATGTGAAATGATAGACCTCTGTTGGTAATAAAAGAGATCCTGACCCAGGATTCTCTATCTAGAGAGAACAATTGAGTAGGAGGGTGTATTGTTTTCTACTTTATTTCATGACTTCAGCACAACTGTTTTTCTCAGCATGAGCCCAAGTCATCAAAGTTTCTTGCTGTAGAGTCATTCACTACAGGCTTCCTCTGATACCCTGCTGTGGACATTAGTGTGATGCCATGAGCTCTCTCACACCTGCAGTTACAGTTACTAAACAAATTGGAGTCCCATGGAAATCATGACATGCTTATCCTAGTGATGTAACCTCTTCTTCCTTGATGTGACAAAAATGTGCTCTCCCAAAAATAACTGCCTTGTTATTACTTTCCCAAAATGCTCTCAAAAGAACTCATTGTTAGCATGGAAAGTTATGCTGTCAAAACATATGGCAAACATAGAGGTCAAGGATGGTTTGGGGTGTAAAATTGAGAAGTAGCAGTTAATCATATGATTTAATAAAAGATAAGATTAAAGGCAACAGTAATGGTATTCTAGAAACAATAAGTAATTAGGTAATATTGCAGAACTGTGATGAAACAAGGAAGAATAAAGAAGTGGGAGAGGAATTCTCCGCAGTTTTAGGAGGAAAAAAAAAAAAAAGGCAAAAGAGGAGCAGAGACGATGACTCTTCTGTCCAGAATAGGATGCAATAAAGTAAACCAAGCTACCTCTGAAGGTAGTCTGTCTGTCTCTGTTCAGGGTGTCAGGAAGCAGGGCAACTGTGCCAATACTATGTGGAGCTCTGCTACAAAGGAAAGCAGCCCTGGCAAAGCTCTTTGCTTACACAGCTGTATTGCTTCTGGGCATAGCGCTACTAAATAAACTAGCTTTTCATGACAAAGTCTTGCACAATGTAGGCATTTTCTAAAATACTGTGAAAGGTCACTCAAGAGGTTCAAACTGGTGATTCCTCCTGAGCAAGGTTCAAGTAACCAAATGCAACCCTCTTGGAAAACTTTTTCCAGTAGTGCAGGTTCAATTCTACCATTAGGCTTCAAAAGTCTGAGTTGTATGTATGTAACTCACCAGCAGGGGAATATATTCTTGGAAAGTGATGGATAAGATAGAAACCAATACAGATGAATTATTATTGAGAGTATTTTGTCAGAAAGGGGTCTTCTAAAACAACAATACCAAGGATGAATCTTGGAATTACTTCTCCAGACAGTTGCTGGTGGCTGTCATCACAAGAGATGTTGTTTTGTCAAGGTTAGCGCAGATATTTTATTCTTCCTTCAAGAAGATTCTCTTATAGTTCTTCATATATAGTTAAGACATCACTTGTTTACTTAAATAATACCAATAGTACCAATAAAAACGGTCTTGGAAAATTCTTCCATCATAATTTGCTTTTTGAAATGTCATCAATTCCTTTTTCTCCTGTGATAAATATTTTTCATGGTTTTAAAAATATTGGGTATTGGTAATTCTATATCAAGCAATTATAAATTCATATAATTCCTGTCTGTGCAGAAATATCTGAAGTCAAAAATGAGTAAAAGCACCCCAAATCTCTGAAAATGTTCAGGGTAAGACTATGTGTGTCAATATTGCAAAAAATCATCATCTTGTCTGTGAAGTTTGCTGATACAATAGTGATCTAGGATGTAACTCTTGCATAAACAACGTAACACAGGTCATGCAAGCAGAAGATTAATTGCATATGCAGATCTGTCACCTACCTAGTTTTCATATTTTTCAGGAAACATAGCTCCAACATAAATAACATTCATGGCGGGACCAGGTTCCAGTTCTTGGAGATTTGTTCTTTCTTGTGTTGTCATAGTCTAGAGGGTAGAAGAGCAGACAGCATCTCTTAGCATGCAGTATAGAGTTCAGCCTCCCTAATTACTGAATACTGACATGGATTCTCTCGGCTCATATCTCACCTGGTTGACTGGAAATCAGTTATATTTTTGACTGTAGTAGCTTAGCTACTGTGTTAATAGAAAGTCATATAAAACTTACAAAAGCTGAAGCCTCTGCCCAGTGCCACCATTTAATACAGTAGAGTCTGTGGCCACTTGATATGGAACAGTGTTAAATATCCAGTCAGAAAGATACACAAAGGATATGTCTCAAAAAAAAAAAAAAAAAAGAAAAAAAAAAAAGTGCTGAAGCTTTTTTTTTTTTTTTTTTTTTTATTTATTTATCTCTAATGTGTTATCCATTTGTTGAAGCAGAGTGCTTGCTGTGTGCTTTCAGGATGTCCTTGGAAATTAGAGACCGTTTCATTGTTTTTTTCCTGTTGAAGTAGACAAACTCTTTAAAAAAACAAAAAAAAAACACAAAAAACCTTGCTTCCAGTGCTTTTTTTGGAGGTGATCACTGAAAGGAAGGAGCAATATTCAAGTGGATTCACAGAGGGAAACCAGCTGGGTCACTCTAAAGAGCTGCACTTTCCCTTAAGGCATCTGAAACAGTAGTGAAATCACCTAGTTCTTTCCTTCCTGAGTTCAACTTGTTCTCCTGAGCTTTTTGGGACATTTCTCCATTTCAGACCATAAGCCTGTTCTTCCTCTGTCCATTCATCTATCACTGTCTGATAAAAAAGACTTAAAGCCTGGCTTTGTGTTGGGTGGTGTTGATGGTTCTCTCTATATATAAATAACACAAAAATATTGAGTAGGATGTACTTATGGTATTGCTTGCTCAGACTCTCACCAGTTCCTATGCTTCCTCCACTCTTGTAAAACTTCTGTTTATTTTAAAAGAAAGTGAAGGGTTTTGCTTAATTGAGGGTTTGTTTGTCTGTTTTACTACCTTTCCTCTGATGTATTGCTGTATGCTTTCTGAAACCTTGGAAATCTGACTCTTCAACTTTTTGTTACCTAAATATAAAGTACCATTTGTAAGTATCTGATATTTTAATTGTTTCAACTAATATGCTTAAACTTAGCTCCTCTAAACTGAGGGTCTGATCCTGTATATCCTGACCAAATCTTGTCTTTTCAAAACAGCTGCCTTTTATTGAAATACTTCAGAATAAAACCTGAAAAAAGCATGGATAAAAAATGCTAAATCCTCATGTTGTGTTTACCAGCAATGGTTTCTGGGTACCTGCTATGTTTAAATGCTATATCTTTGGATTTCTACAAACTAAATCCCTGGTCCTTTCCCCTGCCTTCACTCGTGTTGTTCTTCACTTGCTTACGCATGGTGATTTATCAAAATCCCACTGAAATCTGTGTAAGTCACATCCATTGCTCTGCATTTCAAAAGGTTCTGTATAACACCTTCAAAGCCATGAATCAGACTTCTTTCAAGTGTTGCATTCTTAAAGATGCCTGCCTGCCTAATAAATGCATTCAATTTCCTGTTAACATATCACTTCAACTTAAGTTAGCAAATCAAAAGGTTGATTCTTAGAGAAAAGCTAGGCATATGAACTTATAATTAATGTTTGGTCTTCTGTGACCCAGTTTTGAAAATTGGAAGTCCCATTATTTGTCAGGGTCTCACCTCTCTGATATTTAGCACAAGGGGAAGAAGCCTGAGCTCTTAACGTAGCCTTCCATTCCTGGCGAATGGTGGCATCTCTAGGGCCCATGTTTTTTCACAGCTGCCCCATGTCGATTCCCTTCAGGTCATCAAAGAAAGGACAGGTCAATAACTTGGACAAAACTTTTGCTTCTGTCTGTGGGTTGTGTGGGTTGTCAGCTCCAAGCTGAGACTCCGCTTTTCCAAACTTAAATATGTATAACATGTATGAATATACAGATTACATTGATACCTTTTATGACTAAGGGAAAGAAAGAGGTGTTTCCAGACCATGATTTGTCTAATTCTTTTTAAACATTTAATTTATACAGTGAGAAAATTCAAATGAGAAATTCCTATTTTTGTCCACTTTCCATAAAGGGAGTCTAGATACCTACTTTAGATGTGGATAGAAACCCTGAAGACTTTACAAGTTAGGTGATATGAATTTCACCATCTGTGACATGAATTTCAGCATCTGTCTCTATACTGCTTATTGGTTCTTGGCAATAGATATAACAATATAGACTAATTCTACATTAGATGCTGTAGTAGGCGGTCTGAACATGGCCTTGAAATGTTGGATATGATTCTCAAGCACATATTTAAAAATATATTAAGCACAATAAAGACACAGTGATTGACACATTACAATAAAAAGGGATTTTACTAAATTAGGTGTCTATGAGTAGATAATAGACCTTGGTTCTTTATTCTGCTCAGTTTTATTAATATATCCGATTTAGGTTTGTGTTTTGATTTGTTTTACCCCAAGTACCATGTCCCTGTAATATGTGAATAACAAGACAGGCAATCTGGCATGGCTGGAGAAACATTTTTGCACATCCAGGAAGAAGGAAATGAGTGGTTTCATCACTGGTGGAACAATACTAGGAAGTTATTTATGATCTTTAATAGGAAGGTGTGTTTTCCCAGGCTCCAGGAAAAAAAAAAAAAAAAAAAAAAAAAAAAGTAGTGATACTTTGTATCAGTTTAGCAGCAAAGTAAAAAAACAGGAGAAACTTGGTCTGGCAGACTTATGGGCAGGAATTGAGGAATACTGAGCAGTCAAACCTCAGAGTGTTTTTCCTGATCCTGTTGTCTTGTCCGCAGTTGTGAAGGGATGATGCTAGTCGAGAAGGGATACACAGTGACCATCTGAAACAGCAGAAGAAAACTGGGTGAGGGAGACTGATGTGATGAAATTGATGTCCAATAGGTACCAACTCATTTAAAATGTAGTTATTGATGATTCAGACTTCAAACTGAATAATATTTTGCATGTAACTCTGCAGAGCTGTAGCCTGAATCTCTTTAACTTTTTCATTAACAACTTGCCAGATGCAGTAGAAACTGGGTATGAAAACTGTAAAAGATAACCAGGGAGGGACTTGCAAGGTCACCGTAGAAGAAGGTAAGAATTCAAACTAACTCTCATATGTTGGAAACATGGTTGGAAATAATCTGGAATGACATAATACAAATTAGGAAGAATGAGGAAAAATCAAGTGCACATACAGAGGGTGGGGAATAGGTAAGAGTATAACGTAATTTGTTTGGAGAGTTATAACAGGTGAACAAGCCATGTTATGTTCATGATGTCATGAGAAAATAAAGATATAAATGGTAATGTCACCGATAAAATATAGAAAGTTGTCTGAGCTTTAGATAAACAAGGCTTTAAATAAACCACTGTGTATATCTTCCTATAGTCCTCTACAGAAAACTTGTGAAGTATTAGAGGAGAGTTCAGGGGAGGCCAAGTGAATGATCATAGAATCATAGAATATCCTGAGTTGGAAGGAGTCCATAAGGATCATCGAGTCCAACTCCTGGCACCACACAGGTCTACCCAAAATTTTAGACCATGTGACAAAGTGCACAGTCCAAATGCTTCTTAAATTCAGGCAGGCTTGGTGCAGTGACTGCTTCACTGGGGAGCCTGTTCCAGTGTGTGACCACACTCTTGGTGAAGAACCTCTTCTTGATGTCCAGCCTAAACTTCCCCTGCCTCAGCTTAACACCGTTCCTGTGGGTCCTATCACTGGTGATTATGGAGAATAGGTCACCTGCCTCTCCACTCCCCCTCATGAGAAAGTTGTAGACTGCGATGATCACTACTTTAGTAAACATGACCTGTGATAAAACAGTGAGAGAAAGAAACAGTGGTTTAGGCCCTTTCCATCTGTTCTAAATATTTTACTATCTTGCCTTAATTTGGGCCTGAAATAAAGCTTAGATTCTACCTCAATATCTTGAATGGTAGACAGGCAAAAAGATAATAGGAAAAATGGCAGTATGAAATGGCATAATCTTAGTTCAAGATAGAAAATACTTTATTTTCAGCATGAACAATTTTTCATTTACATATTTGTTTAAAAGGAATCATTTCTCCCAGATGCCATTTTGAAGGTTAAAAACAACAACAACAAAACACTGTTCTCAACTGGGTAGTCTCAAAGGAATTAATTCCACTTGGTTAATTAATTTAGTTTGGTGGACTTCAACACTGTAAGGCAGGGTGGCATATTAGATTAGATTCCCTGGATATCTACTAAGTAATGATAACAACAATTATAAAAAGTTTTTTTTTTAGACTACTTGTAGAAAGAATTTTAAAGCTTTAATTTAGAAATGGGTGTTTCTCTTTCCAGACTGTAGCTTGTGTTAGTTTGTTCTGGGATTTGGAGGATGAAACTGGGAACTAACAAAAACTCTGCCAAACTGTTCAAAGTGAAAGCGTGCCTCTGCGGTGTGAAATAAATTATTTTAGCATTTATTTTGAAGGATTTCTCCATGCCAGTAGGAGTCCTGGCTTTTTGTTTGTGAGAAATTTGTAAGGAAAACACAAAGCAACCAATATTGAAGGATAGAAAAAAATCCTGGGAAAATGCTTGACTATCTTAGGCCTTGGAACCTCAGAATACTTTCCTACTCTTTCTTTCTCTCCTGTTCTCTTTGCTCTGTCTCATTCTGTAACATATAATATCTTTTATATTATTATTATTGTTATTATTAATATTGCCCCTTTTCTCTGTACTTGAACTGTCAGCCTAAGTTAGGGGGGCTATCACAGTGATGCCTACATACAAGAAGCCCAGAAGAAACACAGTAACTACAGAAGCTGGAATCATCTTCATGGGAAAGGAAAGGATTGCACCGCAAAGGCCAAAGTGATGTCCTGGCAGCCCGAACACTTGCACAGGCTTCTTCCTCTTGAACTCTATTCAGAGGAACTTTGCAATACCTGAGGCAGGAAGGAGATCACTTGCACCTGATTTCCAGGAAGAGCATGAGGAAGGAGACAGCAGTGCCTGGATAACCAGGTAGACAGCCCAAAATGCCCCAATTTCTTCCCTGTGTATCTCTCAGACCCCAACCAATAATAGGGCCAGGATGGGCAGATGTGTGGTCTTCCCATCTCTCTAGGGATGCACTGGGCTCCCTGCACAACCAAATCCCTGCTTGCACAAGACAGAAACCTATTAGTGATGCCATCCCATATGGTTTTCCACAAGATCATGTCCTGAGGGAGATGTCATGTTGTCTTTTTTTTTTCTTTTTTTTTTTTTTTTTTCTGTTAGGACATTTTCCTTTAGAAATAGATAATGGCCTGCAGAATTTAGATCTGTGCTTTCTCTCTGGAAAACAGTCTTCTTTCTCTTCCCTTTCTCCATTCCTAGCTCTGTTTCACTAGCTCTCTCCATTGCCCTTCATACCTGTTTACCCCTTTGTCTCTCAGCAGCTTCCAGGGCATGGATTTTTTTCTTCACAGTAGAAAACAAAAGGTCTATCATCCTTTCCCCTATCTCTAAGCTAAGGCATCCTGAAAGTGGCTGGCTCAGATAAACATGCAATCATCTCCAGTGCTCCCAGATGCATCTCATACAGTGTTCTTTATGGGAGCAAGGTAAGACAGCTTTGTGCAGGAGACGAATATCTGTAAACAGCATTAAGAACAAGAGCTCTGGTCACCAGCAGGGAAAGAGAGATGGCTTAAGTTCTCAGCTTCTCTCAGAAAGGCTGTCCTCTCATGAATCAAAAGTGTAGTGGGAGAAGTACATCCCTCTGACACAGCACTGCAGCACAAGATACCTCTCAGGACCTGAAAGACCAGAACTGAAAGATAACCCGGCCTCTCTCTTACCTGAGAGAGTTTTGGATAGCCCATGACACACATCTAAGCACTATGTAGGGGTGGGGAGATGTTGTGAGAGGAGATTTTATTTTAAATGTCCATGTGGCTCAGTGAGCCCTGCATTAACACAGTGCAGGAAGAGGATACCATATGTTGCACACCCACGAGCCCTGTGGAAAACACATTCCAGCAAAGCCTGATCCTGGATCCCTCTCTTTTACTGTTTCCTTTGTTTGGGGGTGTTTTCTGTCACAAGCAATCAAGGCCAAAGCACCCCTGCCAATGAGAAGGAGTCCCAAGTCCCAAGCCCCAGCAGCTGATGCTAATGCTGCTTCAGCAAAAGGACTGAAGATCTTCACTTTGTGAAGCTGGTGGTTGTGGGTACAAAAGCCTGCAGAGGTGGAGGAAAAGGAAGCTCTGGGAGTAATGTGAGCATAAATGCCCCAGTGGGGGACGAAGGGAGAGGTCCTGGAGTCTGAATGATATTCATCTGCTTTTTTTTTTCCCACCAAAAATAATATTTTTAAAAAAGTCTATTGTGGAGGAATCCCCACAAAATCCCCAGGGCATCTGGGAAGGGTGAGGAGAATGATTTTCTGTGAGCAGAGAAAGGTAAATAAAGTGGGGTTTGTGGTTTGATTTTTAACGGTGAAATTTCAAGCAGTGAATTCCTTTTTCAGAAGGTGCAGGCTGTTTACTTTCATGTAATGTTTCTCCTCTTATGTTATCACTGTCAGAGGTCAATTCCTGAGCAGTTATGAATCATGAGGAGAAACATTACATGAATTTTTTAAGCAATTTATATTTCTAGGTGGGATTGCAAAGCAGGTTTGGCTAGCTTGCAGAAGAGTCAGTGAAGTGCAAACCCTTTCATATCTAGGAAATGAGACAGGTCAGGTAGAAATCAAACACCATTAGTATCTGGCAGCTGATGGCTGTTCTATGGGCTATGACTTCCTTGCTCTGGCTGCTCTCTTGTGTGAATTAATGTTGACAGTCTCAGCCAGCAGAGGGAATGTGTAGGTCAAGTTGGGTGAGTCATGTTGCCCATGACACTGCATCCCTGACACTTATGTTAGCAACTGGCTCCTGGTCCCAGAGTGTTTGTGCTGCTGTTCCCCTGGTTCAAAAAAGGGGGCTGTCATAGTAAGAGCAGACAGTAGCCACCGCCAGCAAACTTCTTAATGTCCTTATTGCTGGTCTAAATAAGTACAGATCCTTCAGTCTCTCTTTGTATGTTGTGTTCTGTAGGTGTGCTGATAGTTTCGGTAGCCACAAGTGGCTTAGCTTTAGCTACTATCTCATTATGCAGAAGAAATCAATTTTGGAAGTTGATTGATGGTAAAAATCTTAGATTTTGAAAGTAAACCTCAGATTTACCTGGAAGGTACTGCAGAAAGTTACTACATAACTTCACTGTCCGGACTCTTTGGAGTATCAGTTGAGGACGGATTGACTTTTTATGGAGTTGATGATCTGCAGTTTCTCTAAGCAAATAAATATGCTGTAGCATTTATGTTATATGTATGTTGTTCTACAACATATTCAGGTCTTTCAGATACAAGAACGAAAAAAACCTGAACATAACATTTCTCTTCTAAACTGTGAAGATCCTGTTATTTACAATTTATTCATAATGTAATTTAAAGGCAATTTACTTCAACTGCTCACTTATGAAACCATTTATTTAGGACAAAACCATAACACAAAACACCAAGGAGAAGGCACCTGAAAGGAACCTCCCACTCTCTCCCTATTAGCAAGGATATTGGCTTCTGATACATGTTAGAGGCTTGTATTCCTTACGGTATCAGTATTCTGGTTTTGCAAAGCAGAATTGATTTTTTTTAAAGACTTATTAAATTTCTTTCATTTTTTTTTTCTGTTTTGAAAGTATGATGAATAAGACCACTTCACAATGTTGTTTTGCATGTGTTATTTTAAATCAAAGTTGAATCTTAGAGTCATGATTTGTTTGACTTTTTTAAAAAAAGCACATTCCTTTCTTCACTATTCTCCTCTTTTCCAAAATAACTGTCAAGTCATCTTATGAAATCATTACTTGGGTATGTGTTTGTTCATTGAGAGACGAGGGAGGTGGGAGAAGGGAAAATAATCTTCTCTGTGCACATCCAACCCCAAATATTTATTTTTCTATAAAATAAATTAAACATGAAAAGACTGAGGTGTTTAAAAATAATACCCCAAAAAGCCTATTTTTTTTTTTTTAAAAAAAGTATTCTTAAATCTGATGCTTTCCATTGGAAACTCTGCAAAACAGTAAGTGTCCAGCAGTGTGTCACAGTCTATAACAGGGATTGCATCATGAAACTTAAACAAAGCAAACTCTTCATCAACAGAAAACCACATTGCAGAAAATTCCCTACCCACAGAGTTATGCTATTCTTTCTACTGGCACTATGGATACCCTGAGAGAAATTATTCAATGAATTAATATTTGAGGAAGGGAGAAAAAGCCAAGTGAGAATAAAACAAGCAAATAACCTGCATGAGCAAACAAAGAAGTATCCTAACAGGAAAACAAATTTTATTCAACTGACCAAATTTGGCTTCTTTGTGAGTTAACAGCTCCAGACTCCTGCTGACTTCACAATTCAAATGTGACCTTTTGTCATGAGAAACAGCAGCTCTGCCTCCAGTGAGGCCTTGGAAGGGCACAAAAGTCTGTGGGTCTTCCACAGACGTGCCTCCAGCCATCCTGCAGTACAGGAACTCTTCATAGATTTACTGCCATTGGGCAAACTCATAAAAAAAAAAAAATCTACAATACTGACAAATATGATGTCATTCACGTTGTTATCCCACCTTCCAGCACCTCATTTTGAGCCCTCTTTCCATGAAGATGTGCTTTATATTCATGTTAATGCTGCTTCTTTCCAGAGCCCTTCCATAACATATGGGACTGCTGGCATCAGGAAAATATTCAACAGGTAAGAGGGTTCATGAAATAAGAGAAGGGCTTTGAATCCTGCTTTATTTCCTGGTGAGGTAAATATGCCTGTTTCTGATAATAATGTTTTTCTGACCAGCCCTCCCTTGGTGCTTGTATAATAGGAGAAAAACAAACATAGGGCGTCACCATCTCTTGAAAAAAGAATCCATTCAAGGATACCGAAGTTGTCAAATCAAGGACAGGTGTTCAAATGGAAGCAGGCTTATAGACTGTGCTCCAGTGCTTGAAAAGGTCCAGGGAAGAACAGGATTGCTACAGGTCAGAAGAAGGCATAAAAAATAATAATCACCAACTAACAACAAAAAACAAGACCCATATTCAAGGACTCCCAGTGGAAATATTCTGATAGATTTTGATGGAACTGGATTGTTAATATTTATGAAGCCAGGCAAGACCTCCAGATGGAAGCTGCTCTATAAGTGCAAAGCTTTGCTATTAATATTTATTAATGTGAAAGTGCTTATTTAGTTTTTAGGCATTTTTTTTCTCCATACTTTTCCCAAGCAAACTAACATTAAATCTGTGGGATCTGTGAATTCTCAGCTTCCCACTGCTGTCTGTGATGTAAGTTGCGCTTCAAAGAAAAATGAAGAGAAACACAGAAGTTCAGAAAGTCTCACTGTGAAGGCTTGAGAGCTGTTTGCAAAGAGCATTCCTGGCAAGAGCTGAACATTTGGACTCTGTATTAAGTGACATAAAGTTTACAGAACCAATCATGTATCCTTTATGAAGTATAAAGTCATGGGCGAAAGAATCTTGCCCACAGGAACTTCCTCCCAAAGTCATAGCTATTTTGGCATGTTTATTTTCATGGGTGTTACTAGACTGTTTCACAATGGTGAGAATGGACACCACCTTCTCACCTGGAGGCATGTGGCAATGTTTCAGTGGTGCTGATAGTCACATAATATAATCAAAAGGGCAGTTATGTGGTCAACATGGCTATGTTTACACTGCAGTGCAGGTTGTCTGGGTCCCCTGATCATTTAGACTTGCACTGCCAGGTTTCCTCTCTGCCTATGCTGGGACGTATTCCCAGAGGAATCCATGGGATGAAACACATCATCCTACATAGGCAGGAGGATACAAAGCCATGTATCAAGCATCCAGCTCAGCAGCCCTTATGCAGGGACCTAAATTGTGATATTGAGTTAAAAATAAAAAATAAAAAAAATATGAAAGCTTTGTGTTCACGAAAAGGAAAAAATAGAACAAAAAAAAATCCTGCAAAGTCTATCCTGGCAACTAAAAGTTTCCTCCGCACTCATAAGACCTGTAAGCAATGAATGAATTCACTACCTGTAATCTCTCTAATTTGAAGGAAATCACCCTTAAGGGTGACTTACAAAAGGCTCATTTTAAAATCAGGCTTAACGGAAGCAGAAAGGAACCCTACTTTCATCAAAAATTGTTCTGTATAAGTGGGCAACCACATTTTAACCAATGGGTCCACATTTTTTTTTTCTTTTGTAGAAAAAGAAACATAAAATATTGCCAGTTCTTTTTCATCTGTCAGTCATGTATCTTATTGTGAAATATTACCTCTAGAAAAAAAATACATGACTATAGTAAAATGTACGCTGATAGCTTTTTCCCCCTTGACATGAATATGCTTCCTATTACCGCTTTATATGCAAATATTTAGAATAATTATCTTTCCTTATTCAAGAATCAAGATTCTGGCTTTCTGCAAATACAATTAAATTGTTATTCTCCCATAAAACAGGCAAATATTTTTTTATCTCTTTTTCTCTTATTCAAATAAATAATTTTCAGAGCAAACAAAACCCTCATCCTCAGCCATGCATTCTCCATGTTAGCATAGTATTATCGGTGAGATGAAAAAAAAAAAAAATAGCAGTTTACGTCTCCTAATGTACTTTGCCTTTTGTCTATGTGAACTCATATGGGGTCAATTCACATTTCTCAGGCTGCTGGTGGCACGTGACCTAGCTCAAATCCCCTATCACATTTTGGCAGCATCAAACTGAAGTTAGTACATCAAACTACACAGCAAATCTTTGGCCTTGTCAGTGCAATAGTATAGCTAGAGGCTGTTGTTTGACTCAAATGGTGTGAAATTTCTAGTCTAGTCAGATCAGAGCTCAAGTCTATGCTTCAACCCTCTATTCTTTCAAAGTCTTTCTACAATTTGGGTAAAAGTGGTACAAGAAAAGCCAAGGGTCTTTCCCCACGGGTATGCAATCTCTTAGGGAAATATATATATATATAGTTGTGATTTCTCTGTCAAGTCCAGATAAGTTCTAGTTTTAAGCTGAAAAGGCACCTCTTCTCCGTTACACCAGGATAGTTTATATCCCCCTTGGCAAAGACATACTCTTCAGCCCCTACCTCTTTAAACTCTAATTCTGTCTTCCTCATGCATGTTTCTTCTAGACACTGTTTTTTCCTGGGCGAGTTGCATGCTTCATGCCTCATTTTTTTATGAGGCATCTCCCACTGCACAAAGTGCTCTTCCAGAGACTCTGGGTCTGAGGCTTCTCTGTCCCCCTTATATGTTCCTTGGTCCTTGTCATTTGAGATTTTCAAGGTGGGAACTGATCATTCTGATTCTCTGGAAATACACCTAATTGTCCCAATAATAGTGTTTGGAGAAGAATATTGAATTAATTTAGTGATGACATAGTTATTCCATCATTCTCTCTAGATTTTGGGAATGGAGACCCTGTGACCACCAAAAGCAGATCTTCCAGCTGTAGTCTTATTGTAGATAAGTTCTTGTTCTGAAATAGTTTGATTTTCTACTTATTTACTGAAATTCAACAGTAAAGGCACACAGGGAGACAAAGGTAACCCCCTATCACTTTTAGCTTGCAGTCAACCAATGTGCTCCACCTATTTAATGTGCTCCATTAAATATTTCTATTTAGGTAGCAAATCAATTGAACAAATTGCTGCTGAATGTTCAAATGCTGAACATTCATGCATTATTCTTCACATATACAAACACATGCATATCCACTTACTGCAAAAAGCCTTTGCCACAGGACTGGAATTTTGCTTTACCACACATGTAGGCAGGAAGCAAACTTCAGTTCATTCTGTTTCTGTAGAGAATGACGTTCCTTAGGGTGGTCTTGTTTTATAATAATGGGAAAACTGCTTGTTACTGGTGCTAAGGCACTGGGAGAGGTGGGAAACTTTGGCAGACAGGTCACATTACATATAGGTTGTTACATTTTTAAATCTTTGCATTTTCTATAACATGAGTCTTCTGTTCTCACCTACATACACAAACAGACACAAATTCGATCCTTCTGAACTTGATTTCAGGATTCCACAGCTTAGATGTGGTTCTTCTTGTGCTGCTCCAATGATTTTGGAAGATACTCTCTCAATTAAAAAAAGCTAGAAGCCAGTGGAGGGATGAAAGGAGCTGTGCAGTTACTGGTGTGGAACGCTGCATGTTTCTGCAGACCAGTTCACATGGATAAAGAAGCGGCAGCTGTGTGAGATTCAGGAATGGGACATCTGTGTCTCGCAGAGAAACTGATTCAGACCCTGACTGTAAGGACATTTAATTATTTTATTTTATTTTATTTTATTTTATTTTATTTTATTTTATTTTATTTTATTTTATTTTATTTTATTAATAAAGGGGAGTTTCCAAAGTTTTGTTCTGTGTGCAAGAATTGGTCTTTCACAGAACATACGGCTTTGCTTCTGAATCCTTAGTCACATTTTTACCTATTCCTTTATTGTGCTTTGTGTTAGACACTGTTTGACTGCTCTCACCCCCCAAAAAACTTATCACACTGTGAAGATGCAAATCTCTGTTCAGTTACAGGCTCAGTTATTGTCTTGGGGCAAATGAACACAGACCTAAGAACAGTTCTACCTGCAATGTGAACACAAAAGTATAAATTCTCTGTTTTCTTCCACCATATGTCTACCATCATGTATCCCATCTGCTTTTGCAATGTGAGAACTTCACCAATGCCAAGCAGTTCTGGGGTGCTTTCCAGACAGAACTTCATAAAACATGCTATAAGAGCAAATGAAGTGTAAGACACCTGGATCTTAAATTGCTTTGTGTACCAATAAGATGCACTGCCTCATATCTCTTAGGCATAACTGGATCAAGCATTACATCAGGCTGGCTTTTTGATCTGTCAAGTAAGGCATGGTGTGTGTCTGGGCACTGAATTTCTGGACAACTGTGATAAATCCATTTGCGAAGTTTAAATAGCCTTTCCAGTCTAGGAGAAGAAGAGCACACCTCTTCTGTGTACTCAGGGTGTTCAGCTCAGTAGCTATGTATGGTTCAGCTCTCTCTTACATTTAGCTGAAGTATACTGAAAGTTCCTTCTGCCTCTGAAGGAAAATGAGGATTGTTGTTGCCTTTACCCAAACACCCAGTCCTGCAGTTAAAATGATCATTTGGTCATCCTTGGTGAAGGAAGGACACACTACCAAGCATGTTTCATAGTTCTCTTTGTGAAGTTCTTGAAGGTTTCATTACAGTATCCACATGCTAAATATCACAGCCCAGTTTGTTGCTACCTTTTACTGAGTTTGTAAAAGTAAATCTACCCATTCCAGTAGACAAAAACTAATATCTTTACTGTTCTGAAAGGAAACCCTTTCACAGCATAGACCTACGCACAGAGGGACATAGATACTCTTTCCTCTTCCCTTAAACCCATTTATTTTATTCAGAAGCAGAGAAATATTTGGCTGAAAAGAAACTGTTTTCAATTATTTCTTCTTTTACAACAAGGGGTCTTTAACATCCACTAAGCCAGGTCAGTCCCACTGAACAACACCCTGTTCTGTTTAAAAAGAAGAGCTCCTGTGTTCTCAGTAAATACAGAAGGGCTGCATCTGAAAAAGTTACATGCCTGTAGAAGGACCTGTGGTGTAGTAAGACCTTTGCTATAACACAGACCTTTGAAATGCCTGGAATTAAGTCCTTTTAAGATACTGAGAACAACAACATCCCTTGAATTTAGAAAGCCTAGTTACTAGAAATCTTCAGTCACTAGCAGAGCATTGCAGGGGTCAGTTACTCTCAGGAGGACCTCCACTTTACCAAATAAAGCATATTGTATTTCTCAGATTCTATTCCCTTTACTGTTACTGAAATACAAATCACAGTATCCTGAACTCATATCAGTGTCTACAGAACATTTTTTTTTAAAATTTGATATTTAGGCTTGTTTGATTTCACTGGGTTGGAGAATTAGTGTCATATGAATGATGTCTCTGATGGAACAATACTGGAAATGGTCATATTTTGGGATAGTTCTTGAAAATCTTGAACAGAAGTTATAATTGATGCAATTTTCTTTTTGACTCTTGTTCTTTCTAAACTTACACTTAACAACTATTCTCCTTCAACACTATTACCAAGGAATGCTGCACATGCAAAAAATTTATGAGTCCAAAACTGAAGAAGAGCTTGGAAGTGATAATCTTTGGGGAAGTAGGCATTCCAGAATAGGCTTAGAAAATCCCCTAAAATATCTGCAGGTTTGGTGGGAAGAAAGTATCATATATCCTTGCATTGTTTTTATTCTTTCTGAGGTGATCACTTGAGTTCACTAATGGATTATAACTAGGGTTGCATAGGGGTGAATCACTCTGATGTTCTTATGTCCTTTCTGCAGTGAGTGCTCATTCTAGTGATGAAGAATTTCTCCTAAGATTTTTTTTTTTTTTTTTCTTTTCTTCTGGAGGATATGCTACTGTTGTGATTCAGTAGGGTCCCTATTTTCTTCTGATGCAGTTGTTGTACCTAATACCAGGAGTGTGCAGGGATCTTCACATCAGCACATCTTGTTATTAGGTTAGATTTGTACTCCTATTCACTACTCAAAATTTAGGATAGATGTTTTTTGCTGTGGTGCTCCTAGTAAAGAGACTGATGACTCCATCTTTACCTCTATACACCTTGTATTAACAGTGAATAAATGTTGGTAGTGTGCATTAGTCTAGTCTGTTGGATCTAATGTATTAGACCTTCTGCATTTATATGTGGTTTTAGCAACTGCCAAACCTCACATTATAGTAAACTTGTATGAAAATGGGACTGGGGAGGCAGTGATATAGCAAGTTTGCTGAATTACCTGGGCTGAAAACACTTGCCAAAAGCCATGCCATAATCAGAATAAAATTCCAAATTTTCACCTGATTCCAATTGGTCTGTCCCAAGACAGTTCTTGCTCCTTATATGATGACTCCAATAAAAGTCACTTGACAGTTCAATGTTTTTACTTCAACAGAATTATGTTGGACCCTTAAAAGACCAAATTCCTCTGACAGAAGTTTCACTAAGTGTGATTATTGTACTGAACATCTACTAAAATATCACCTGTGGAGATAATTTCATTTTCATTTCCATCAGGACTGTAGCACAGGCAATATATTCAGCTTGCTTTGTTGTATGATTTGTTACCATTACCTTCAGTGCTGTCTTGGCACACAAAGTTATTAGAAAGACAGTGAAAGGACAGATGGGTAGTTAAAATATGCATAGATGCAAGAGCTGGTAGGAGAAGGTTGCCTGGCTATTTGGGTAGCTGGTGCTCAAATAGAAGTGCATATGATTGTGTGCAGAGTATAGGTAGGCTATGTATCTTTGATATTGATATTTTCTTAGATCAGTTATTGAGAAGCTCTTCTTACTTCTCACCAAGTGAGTGACTGACAAAACTGACTATCACAAAGAAAAAGTACATTAGGCTTTGAGAGTAGTTTAATTTGTTTTTATTTTTGTTCTATTGTTTATCTTGTTTTTGTTTTTAAGAAATTCCTTTCAGCATGTCAGTCAGTTATACAATTGATCTCACAATGCACATTATATCAATAATTCTACCCTCTAGAAAGGTCTACTTATAGCCAGTACAAAAATAAGTAATATGTTTTAATAAGCATTATATTATCAAAGAGGGACATTCTATTTTCAGCGGATGTTTGCCAAATTCCTGCATTAAATTACTCACTAGATATCTACAGTGTTAAGAACCAGGCAGTGGTTGGTATAGTTGTGCCATAGTGATTCTGTAGTAATGCAGTTCCTATCGTTATTGATTTCACAAGAACACAGAACAACTGGAAAATACATTGTCTGAACTCAGTCTATGCTGCTATAGGGAGTAATATCATGTGATTACTTCAATAAGTTTAGAATCTGTCTTAGAACTTTACTCACTGATACTCTTGGAAGCCAATTCTACAATGTTACTAACCAATGGGGTAGGAAATGTCTACTAATTTACAAGTTTAATTTATTCAAAGCAAGCTTATGTCAATGTACTAATGGTCCCAAATTATCATTTAATTTCTAATAGCTCCTTTAGCTCTTCTTTCTCCTCGGAGGTTTATTTTCTTCCTGTGATGTATTTATAGGGATCAGTTCTATAATCTCCCAGATTGTCTTAGAACAAAAAGGACAAACTCTTTTATATACATGTGATAAGATAAGCTCTCCAGACAGCCTATCAGTGTTTTCCATAACTGCTCAGTTTTATTTTATCTTACTTGAATACATGTGGCCAGAACAGCAGACTGTTTTCCAGACAAACTCCCTATACCACACTGCTAATATTTCCACAACAGAAATAGTTTATGTCTGAAATTTTGGTGTAGTTCAAAGTCTTGTCCACCACACATAACTCTGCCTTATTTTCTGTCATTTCTAGTTTCTGAGCTCAGGGCCTCTCAGGTTGCTAGGAATGTGAATTTCCATTTTTTCTGCATAAGAAAAGTTTCCTGACAGACCTACATTTTAGCTGATGACAATAGATTATGGGGGCAAGTATTAGAGGAATTATCTCTTTCAACATTTAATATTAAGCTTGAAAGGCATGACCCACTGTCAAAGTATAATACAGAGTAATCTTACAGTGTTAGTAGGCTGGACTTGATGGCCTAGCAAATCAAAATTTCTATATTTTGAGGCTGTCTAACCTAAAGGAAGGAGAAAAAAAAAAAAAAGGGAATTTGTAATTGCAACCAAAATAAATGTCTGCAGCCTCTGCAATGCTAAACATCAATCGGTATCAATATAACTATCAGACAAAATAATGTTCCACTGTCTTGTTAGCCTGTCAGGATAATCCATGCAAATAGTCTTTATGCATAACTGTCTTATTCAGATACTTGGATGTAATCCATCAAACACTTCTCATCCATTAAATATAATTATATGCTTTGTTGGAATAACCAGATGTTTAGTGCTGAGCTGAGCAGATGTCTGTGCTTCATACTGGAAGGTTATAAACCTATTTACACCAGCAATAAACTACAAGTATTAAAATGATGGAGGAAGTGAGTATTTCTCACTTCATTTTGGGAAATTGCCAGTAATTCATTCTCTTTGCTTAAAAAAGATTTGAAGTTTGCTACAGGGTAAATTTGACATAGGAGGATGTAAAACTTGGCTGACCTTTTGTGATAAGTTTAATGATGACCGCTTTGGATCCCTTTAATAAACTTAGTTTATCTTGAAGTGAGTTTGTTTTCAAAGAATTCTGGCCAGATTTTGGACAGGAATAAAAAAAAGAACATTGTTATAATGGTTTGTTCTTATTCCATGAAGGTCTTTGGGGTGGGTAATGCAATCCATGTTCTCCAAATGGTCTTCTGAAGTGTCAGTCTATGTTTATTCAAACCTTTTCCCTTTGTTCAATGCACCTCCTGCTCCTCTTGCTTCAAATCTGAGCTCCAGATTCAAAGCTTTCAAAGAATAATCAACAGAAAGGTCCAACATGTATTTATTTTGAGAAAAAAAAAAAAAAAAAGGATAACCTAGAATTCTTTGTTTTTCACCCAAAGAATATATCTTTCCCCATTCAGCTGAACCTTTCACTGGTTTATCTGTAAGGAGAACTCTGCTGAAAACATGGATGTTGGTATTTTTCGAAGATCGTAACTGTCTCTTCAGGACGAATTTGCCACTGGAATGCATCTGCTATGTTATGCCTGCAGTCCAATAAAGCATTTAAATGTTTATGCACATAAATACTTTTACAGAACCCACTTTATAGAAATTTCACAGACATGAAATAAATGACTTTTCAAGCAATTTTAGTGATCTAGAGAATTATCTGCCTTTCTGTTTATGGAATTCTTCTAATTTCTAAGCATCTCAAAAGTATTAAATAACTCATATATATATATATATATTTTTTTTTCAGCTGAGAAAGTTAACTGGGATAGGAAAAAAATTAAGACACCTGCTTTCTTGAGTCAAGCCAATTCAGAATAAACTATCAGGGAAGGTAACTCAAAAAGGAAGGATTTTAAAGCAGGAAGAAAGTCTAGAAGCCCAAAGAGAAAAAGGGATGGTTTGGCCAATAATAATGTTTTTATTATTATTATTATTATTATTATTTCTCTGAAAAAGCAAGAAGAGATCTTCAAGAGAAGCCAGGAAAGAATAATTTCTAGTAGAAAAGTCTTAGTGAGATAAGCTGTGATGGCATTTTGAACAAGAAACAGGTAAAGTGAGGCAGAAATAGTAGTAATCCAATGCTAGGAATTATGAATGAGTGGAGGGAACAGTTTCTCCTTGAGTCGACACCTGTCTGCCTGCTCAGATTTTATCTGTTGGACAGGGGGTTAGTCACTCGGAGGTTAGTAAGGAAAACAAAGAACTACAAGAGAAAATTACTTAGAAACAGAGAAAGACGGTGATATGACATTGGTCAAAATGTAGTTATTATGTCCAAAGGATTAGGTGGGAATCTGAAGGAAAACGCCATAGCAGCTTTTGAAATAATTCCCAATAGGGATGCAGAGACAGGGAAGATTTATTTCCCTGCAGAGCACCAATAGTGTGACTTACACTTTGGTTTAAGAATAAAGAAACTACTTAAAACAGTAAAAAAAATGCAACTTATTTTACTTTATTATGTGGAATTTCTCTGAAAAGTCCCATGACATTATTCATGTTTCCTGGTATGTTGAGCTTCACAAGATTCCTGGAATCAATTTTTCTTTAATAAGAAAAATTTCTTGCACCTTTGAAGAAAAAAGCATATTTAATGTTTGTTCTCAAAAACTATGATGAATTGTAGTTAGGCACCCTGAAAATGTGTTTACAACTGCACAGGGCAACTAAAACAAGATTAGATACAGTTTGTTTATATCATTTTTTTTTTCTCCGTAAAACACATCCCATCCTCCCACTGAGCCTGAAGAATAAATAGAACCTTTTTAAACATTGTTAAGTAGACAGCTTGTCATTGCATGTTAGCTGACTCATTAAGATTTCTATATCAGTAATCATCTAAATTGATGGAGGGCCATTGAGACATTAAGATAATCTCATTCTAATGTCTGCAAATACAAGTTCAGTTTTTAAAGTTTTAATGTGGTTTGCTTTTATTGAGTAATTTTTTACATTTGAATGTGATCATGAAATGTTATTTCACTAATGGCAAAACAGTCTGAGATTAAATTATTGAACAGCAACTATTACATCTCTGTACTTGTGTTGTTGTTTTTTTGTTGTTGTTGTTTTGTTTTTTGTTGGCAATACTGTTTGAGTGGATCTGGTCTGAGCCTTTCTTTGGGTACTGGATTCCTAACCTGTCTGACAAACTTTGTTAGTTTACATTTCTCAGCACTGGGTAATGATGATCTGAAAAGGAGGGCAGTCTTGTGACAAAGTTGTGCTTAGAACTGGTCTGTGATATAGACTGCCTGTCAGTCATTGGATAAATTACTTAATTTGTCTGAGTCTTGATTTATTAGAGGAAATAGAGAGACATTATTAATCTATTTACATTGTGATTTTTATATTTCATTTATAGCATCGTGACAGTGGAAAGTAAAAGCACATTGACATAAGTGTTCAGCAGTCATGACTTGACTTCACCATTCTTAAATCCTAAAACATCCTCTCGTATCTTTCTGTGCTACCAAATGTTTCAGGTTGACATTTTACAGGTAGAAAAAGCTATGAAGAATAGAATGAATTTTCTCTCTTTTTAATAAAAGTTGAGGTTCTCTGATAACAATACGATTCCTACAAATTCTCTATAAAAATTGTTTTAGGTTGCAAATCCCATAATAAAAATCAGGGGAGATGACAACTGTGAGAGCATCTTGTCTTGTGTATTGATAGAGTGTCTAGAACAATATAAAAAATACTGAAATGTTTATGAAAACATAAAGATAAAAAAAATAAATCTCAGTATTCTATTTTATTAACCTGGACCATAAGCCATACCTGCTGTAAAGTCATTGACACATAAACTGAAATATGTAAAATATTGCTGGGATTTATTTCTGCATTTTTAATCATACAAGGCAATCAATTAACAATCATGCTTCCCAGAGATCCTCTGCCAGAGGAATAATATTAACTAAGAGATTCAATTATCACTTCTGTTCAGTTTGAATTCATATGGCACTGTGATAAATGGTTCCTACTGCTTGTAATAACAGTACTTTGCACACATTTATTTTCTCTTATTTACTTAATAATTAATATGCCACCCACAGTGACAATATGTGGGTTTGTTTACAAAACCTTCAGTAATCAATAATTGTAGTTCATGTGACACTACCACCAAAATAAATTTAAAAAAATAAAATAAAAATTGCCATGGCAACTCTTTTCTAATGCTCTCATAGTAAAGCCCTGCCTGGGTTTTGGCACTGCTCTACCAAAAGCCATGCAATATGAAGACTGAGTATCTGTGGCTGTTTGCACTCTATGTTTAGGAATGTTGTTAGAAGATAGCCAAGCTAACTTTCACAGGGCAATTTAATAGTAGTAACACAGAGTTATTATGGGACAATCATCTAGGAAATAGCTTTCAGAGGTACCTTGGGTATCTCAGCATTGTGCATTGTGCAAATGACTCAGTTCCTTAAGAGGGGCACCAAAATAGACCAGTCCTCTGTCAAGTACAAAAAGGGATGGGCAGCAATAACAGTGAAGGTGATTTCCACACAGTACTTCAAACCTAGGCCACTTCTGTGATCAAATAGTTCATTCTATCTTCAGTAGCTTTCGCAATCTTCCTCTTGGTTTTTGTAAATATCTGAAAAACCAAGGAACAAAATATGAATAAAATGGAATACTTAATTATTAGTATAAACAGTCAAAACACTTCCTGAAAATATAAGATTACAAGGTAGCAAATGAAAAAGAAAAAATCTTTTTCCCCAAATATATGTGCACGTTCCCATGCAGTAAAGAACTGAGAATTTCCATTTTGTTGATGTATCACACATACATCGAAGTAAAATTGGAAGGAGGATCTAAACAATGAATGACTTTTCTAAGTGCCCATTGATCCTGTTCTAGTTGGTTACCTGATAAGCATTTGCATCAGGGAGGCTATTGGGTTCCTGTAGAAACCTGTAGGTTAAAGATTTCCAATTGATCTCCAATATATCTGTTAAGAATTGTTCATTTCAAGTACTGTACTCCATGAAAAGCCAGTCTGAGTCCTTGTTGACTTCTAGTTTGGGACGATGTTCTTTTTAAGGAAAAGCCTTAACTTCCCAGACCAGCAAGTCTGACTTTGCTAAAGAGCAATGCAACATCTAATGAATCTGAGTCCTACTGCACCATCACTAAGCTGAAGTCATTGATGCACTCCATGATGAGAATGTCTGGACTGCCCAGCTAGGTGCATGCCTAGCTGGGTGTTATACATCAGCAACAAACTCATGATGACCTTATTCATTTTATTCTAGGCCTCTGTGTATTTCCAGTAAACAATGTCTCTCAGCTTGCTGAGAACTGTAACAGTTCAGTTGCTATTGTTCTGTGTTTTCAGTGGATTTCATGTAGAAGGAGCATACACAGCTGTGGATAAATGAAAAAAAAGTTTACATGCCTAGACAGGCCACATACAAATTTCTGGGTGCTTGGCCACAGTACTCACTCATCTCCAGTGTTTGGTTAGGGTAAGAATGGTGGAGGCTTTGCTGTCCTTGGCTCTGTATTGCTCAACACAGCCTTGGCTTTTTACAGTCTATTTCAGCATTATTTACTGTATTCAACATTGCATATTGCCTCTCTAGGCCAGGAGGTAGCTGAATGAGGTGAAGTGTTAGTTTCTTGTTTACTGCAGTGCAAATATAACACACAAATGTAAAAGTACAGATGTCCAAGCCTCGGAGCTCATGTGCCATTGAATCTAGCTTTCATCTGGGTACATTTCTTCTAAATCTTACACATACATTTATTGAAAATGCTTTCCCATATAGCAAGGTTAAATCTCTGGGACTTCCTCAATTCTTAATCCAATCTGCTAGAGGTTAGGGGAAAAAGGTAATATGATACCATCCTCAACAACCATGCAGCTGGGACATAAACTCAGTTTTATTAGAGGTCACTTTTGTACCAGAGGCAGACAGAGTAAATTTGATCACTCCATAAAAATCCAGACCTTTTTGGCTGCATTTCAAGAATCTTATTTCACAGTCTTCTTTTGTGTAGTGGCATTTGGTATTAGGATTACACCAAACAGGCACCGATCAGTATATCCAGGCAGAAGAAATTAAAGACTAGCCAATATCTTATCTGTAGAACAGGTTATTTCATTCATCCAGTTGGCTTGGCCAAAGCATTGTTCTAACATTGGGAGTGATTGTATTATCAAGACCCTAAGGCAGATTTTAGTTCAATTTTTTTAATCTTTCCTTATTTCTTTTTCCTAACCAAGAATTTTCGTAAATAGAGTTAGATCTATTTAATACTTTTATTAAATCTAGGGAAAGGCCAGCATGCTGTAGAAAGTGGTGTGAGTAGCTGGCAGCTGAGTTGTCTGTATTGGTTCTGCTCATTGTTCCTGGGTGATATCCATATCTGCCACGCTACCCGTTTGCTCCCTTTCTAGGAAACATGAAAACAGCACAGGACAATGAAACATAAAACTAGATTATGCCCCCTTCTTCCTGCCTTTCAGCATACTAGATTTTAATTGTGCATACCCTGCAAATAACCCTCACAGATCTAATGGTACCAACCATGTGCTAACACACTTCTCAGTATAAGCAAAAAAGAAACACAGTTTTAGTGGTGAACTGTATAGAAATTGTGAATGGTTGCACAAGTCTGTAGATTTTGACCTGAAAGTAGCTGCTTGTTGATGACCATATGAAAATCCTTGTCTAGTAGTTGTGTTCTAGAATAGAAATCAGAATTGCAGTTATCCCCCTACATATGTGGTGGTGAGGGCTGCTCTTGTGGCAGGTCTGCCTGAACTTGAGATGTGGGACAAATGAATTTCACCTCCATTAAAGGAAAGCCTGCCTGTCATCAAGGCTATCTGCACAAATTGATATGGAGAGCAACGGTGGGGAGCTTCCAGTCTAAACTGAGGAGTGATATTTCTGTAGTTCAAGCAATGATACTGTTTTGCAATAGATCATTTGTTTGAGAAGGTGGTGAGGAGGGAAATGGTTTGCATTAATTTAAATAAATCTTTAGGATGTGATTTTTGGCAAAACAGAAATTATATTTATTTGTGGGTTCACCAGAAACATTTCATTTAAATTGAGATAAGGTTCTGTGCCATTTTTTAGCTTCCTTTTAAACTTTTAGTCCTGTTTGTTTGTTTGTTTTTGTAAATAAAATTTAGTTTGGGAAATTTTGAAGCACATTGGAATTCTCTCTCTTCTCTCTCTTTAAAGAGCATCATGAGAAAAAAAATTTAAATATTTACTTCCCGATTTTATTTTATTTCAACAAAAGTTGCTATCTTAAAATAAAAAATAAATAAATCAATAAATAAAGGAAGGAAGGAAGGAAGTTGCTCTAGTTCGTAGAATGGAATTAAATAAAATGAGTGCCATCTGCTGGTTGTGAGTCCTAACCTCTAGCTCCCTTAACCTCCCATGCACTTTGGCACTGCAGTGCTTCCCTTACCTTGAAACTCATCTTTATTCAAGAAAGATAATAAAATACTTCATCTTTTCACTGTCTCATGCTTCTGGATGAGCAAAAGACATTCTGTCACCGTCTTAAATTATAAGTAAAGACACTTTATAATTAAGAAGGTGCCATTAATCAAATCAACCAGCAGTAGCTCAGTGTTTTAATTATACACAAATATTGTATTTAGTCTCTTCCTTTTGGTTATTCATCACTTCCACCCACTAGACTGCTGTCTGTTTATTATTTATTAAATTCTACTGAAGACATGCTATATTTTTTATGAGCATAAGAAAGATGCTTCAAAATTGATACCAACATTACTTTTTTAACCATAAAGCAGAAAATAATATTTATATTTATAACTGGATTATGTATACTGTGCTCTTAGCTGTATACAAATTTGCCTGTAGCAATAATTTCCATTTATTATGTATAGACTTTTGATAATTCCACTCCTGCTTCTATACTTAGAGTGTATACACTCTAAATGGGATTTCTAATGGATTATTCACCTTTCTCTCAGGTAACAAAGTTAACTTTCAAGCTTAAGAGAAAATACAGTCATAGACTTTAAAGTGATCAAATCAAAGAGATATATCTTTGATCTTGTTACCTTGTTTTTCAGCATCAGATAAAGTTATCAAATTAGCTCAAAATCATCATGAATCAGGGACTCAATACTAGTTTAGAACAACTCATGATCTTATTTTTGTTACTAAGAAAGCAGAAAATACAATTTTGGGTATCCAAAAATTGTCAGTCTTTCCATGTTATCTTACATTTTAACTACTGTAAAACTATGACAGTTCAAAATATGTTGTTGTTGGGAGGAAAAGATCACAGACCTCAAAGTATAAGATTCCTGGAATTTGAGAAATACAGGGTTTATTTCTCACCAAGAGAACTGTGCTTTCCACTTTAATATGGTCAGAGGGAAGCTCAAATTACTGTGCTGTTTAACACTTCAACGTTGCCCACGAAGGCTCTGCTTTGAATTGAAAATCATATTCTGGGAAACTAAGTCCAGGTTAAGGGACTAGTCTAGGTTAAAGAATGTAAATTTCACCTCAGTCCCTGTGTCTAGCATTTCTTTCCTGTAGGATGGTTCAAGTTCTTCAGACATACCCAGACAGCCATTAAGAAAAAGTAATCATAGGAATATTGATGTCAAATATAGAGCTCAGCCCCACAGAAATGGAAATCTCACATTATGATTTTGGATGTCAAAACTCATGAGCTGTTCCAGTTGCTCATCATCACAATCAGTGATGAAGGACACCTCACTGGGAGTTCAGTATTTATCCTGATAATGGAGAAGCATTTTCATAAATAGCTACAAACATGAAAAATCAAAGGTCAGTTTAGTCAAAAAGTAAAGGCAGGAGACACCAGCTTAGGAAAGAATAAAGCAATTAGCTGTTTTCCCCCTCAATGAACCAGTTTATACATGCTTCTTCTTCACTGATTATGTTTTGCTTATGTTCTCCAGTCCCCAGCTTCCCTTACTCATACATAGATATGAAGGTAATACTCTTTGAGACTTGTTTTCTTTTCAGCAGCTGGGTGACAGGTACAGAAGGTGTGCAACAGCACTTTTCATAACCAGAAAGGGTGTTGGGTTAGGAATGGTGTTTAAATTTGTGAAAGGAAAAAAAGGAGACAGGAGAAAACTGGGTTCCCTGGATTCATAGGTGGCACATGTCCCTGGCCTGAGTCTTGAGGATCCTTTAAGATAACAACTGCTGCCACAACTGAGCAGAAAGAGAAAAAATTGTTTGCAGCAATTCTCTTATGACCCCATGGACTGATTGACAGCTTTATTTACAAATTGTGCCATTTGGCCTTGGCCTTTTGACAACTCCTTTCACAAACAGCAGCTCATGCCTGAAGGAAAGTCATTGAAATACTTCTTTTGATGGCAAGATAATGATTCAGTCATTTTTTGTGTGTGCTTGAAGGGTACTGTTGGGCAGATCAATGAGAGTGGAGAGTTTAAATGCCATTGACATTGTTGGGAGTCACAGTAGCACTGTCGTAAAGCTCAAGCTTTAACATAAATGTAATGAACTGGACTTCTATAAACTGAAATCTATCATGGAAACATTTTTTAATTAAGTACCATGCCCTTTTCCTCCTCATTTGATCTCATCACTATCAACACTAACCTATACTGTCTTAGGGATGGATGCGTAGAGACATTGGTTTAATTCCAGCTACTTCTAGCCTTCCAAAGATTAGGTATTTAATTTAAGCTACTCAAGTTCTGTAGTCAGAGAAGATGTACATTCTCTTCCAAAAGCTTCCTACCCGCTACTCTTGGACAGAATAAATGATTGCTTGTTCCCATCTCATTCAAAATGTGCTGGATTTGTTGCATTGGAAACGCCCCTTGCCCTATTTCCAACAGCCATCAAAAGCACTTCACAGTCAATTCCCACTATGAAATCTCTTCTATTTATCCTGCATTGGCAGTTGGACCTGTTGTAGTCTATGCAGACAGTTTTATTCCTTTGCTCTCTGCTTCTGGATGGTAGTACAAAGACAAAGCAACATGGATAAATTATCAGCTTCTGCTGATACCTCAGATTCCAGTGAATGACTTCTGTCTCCAGAGCCTGTCAGTCTTTTACCTTTGCAAGATTTATCTGTAAATGTCTGGAAATGTGATGTTCCATAGAGGATTCAGTTGAGTTGTACAAAGTATCTTTTTAAGTATCTTTTTGTGTGTCTGTGTTTGTTTGTTTTTTTTTTTTTTTTTTTTTTTTTTTTTTTTTACCTTTTATAGCTTACATAATGGTAACCTCATTATTTACCATCCCCTAAATCTCCAGGTCTTTTGTTGGTTTGTTATTTATTCTGATAGTTACTAGTGGTAGGAGAAAGAAAGCATATAGGAAAAACAACATTAATCTCTTCTCTTAGTATGCACTTAATCTGAATTTTCTGGAAAAAAAAGTAGACAATGCCCCCAGTTCAATGTGAAATGCTTCATCTACACTGTGGGAACAAAAAACCAACCAACCAACCAAAAAACCACTTTAAAAATGTGTGGTCTCTTTACCAGAAGCCTCGTTTGTGGTGTAAAATGAGTTGGTGTGCTCTTGAACAATTGATCTGGAGTGTCTATAGTGTTAACCTTGCCCCCACCACACCCCCCAAAAAAACAAACAAACAAACAAACAAAAAAACTATGTAATTTAACACAGACCCAGAGGTCCTACCTTTCAAGACTAGTACTTAGTACTCATTAAGAGTGTAGGATTTGGAAATCTGTGTGGAGTTGTTGACATTACACAGTGGAGTTTGATGAAGGGTCATTTAAGGCAGCAGACACCTACCTGGCTCAAGAGCTAAGAATAACCCATGAGCATAGTACACTCTTGGTTGTACCACAGTGTTGTGGGGACTGGGCTTTTGTTTTTCTTTACTTACATACCATGCTTCTGATTAAAGTAGTTTGGTGAAGTGGAAAGTTTGAAAGTTTATGCCATCTATGGCATCAGCTTGCTTGCCATCTATGTGCTAAAGGGAACAGAAATAAGCTTGTATTCCCTTAGGGTTGGTCACACATTTACAAGAGCTAAGGCTGTCAGTTATTCTCTTCAAATTCTCCCCAAATAAAATCAGGTAATAAATAATCCCTTGAAAGCTGTGTTGCAACATGTGTCATCATACATAAGAGCTTTCAATAGCCAGGAACTTAATTGAGTTTCTTTAGGAAAATAGAAATCTTAACATATTAATTTATTTAATGAATATCACTCCTCTTTCTGTCTGTAAATTATCCAAAGAGAAATCTAGACTTTCTCAGAGTTGTACACGTAAATTTCTGCAAATGATTTCCAATCTTCAGATTATATGGGAGACACAGTCTTTGTGCATTTCCAATGCAATTAAAGCCAGTTTTTATTTCCAGAAAGTTTTGCATCTGCTGCTCATGGTGAAGGGAGGGGAAAGCTGTCACTTCTAAGTGTCTGTGTGAATAAAAAACAGGATTATTTTTTCTGTTTTAAATGTTCAGAAGAATGTACATGTAGATTATCAGTTTCATGAATGGCTTTTCACCAGCATCTGTAAACTGATTTGTAATGATGACTCTTATTAAACACTAGCTTCATATTCAAGAATGATCCTTCTTTCAAAGTCAGGTATAATATGGCTGCTTTCCATTCAAGAAACCCACTTGATATTTGAAACCTATATTTAATGATAACTAATCCAAATCTGGGAAGGTTAGCACTTCTGATTGTCAGACTTTCCACCTGAGGGATAGATTATGTCATATTGAAAAGAAGATAGAGCTTATGAATAACGATTGGGAATAGGAAACATCTGACATAAATTTAACCATGTAAGAACAAGACATCCAGTCTAAAGGTTCTCTGTTTTTTTAAAGAATAAACAGAAGTACATTTAAAATGTGACCTAATCCACTCTTGTGGGATCCCATCTTTAGGATGGCCTAAAAACACCCTATCCAAGTGGCTTAAACTATACAGAGACTAGATGATCAATTTAGACAAGGCATCTGGCTTTTCAGCAACAAAAAACTGAAGGTAAATTAAGCTATAAAAAAGACTTGGGAGTGGGTAAAATAGTGGAACAATTAATAAGGGAAAGAAATAAAATTAAACCAAACAGATATTTTACCTGTCCTTTAAGGACTTCTATTTAGTGATATCCCCAGTCTGTTTTCTTGTATTCTCTAATTATCCTTTTAATTGAGTCAAAATCTATTATCCTGCCGTGCAACATTTCTTGGTCCAAATCAGCACCTGCCAAATAAAAACTATCCTCATTTTCATTGCCTTTAATTTTCATGTCTGAAGATTCCTGAATATACTGTGAAGTTTATTAAAGGTCTGGCTGCGACCTTTATAGCAATCAATTATTCCTTTCCGTTGTAAGTTCTTATGATATCCTCCCTGGTCAGAAACCTGACTTCTTTATTATAATAGAATCAGTGACAGAAAGCAGCTGTCAGCATCATAATCTAAGGGTTTAATTCTGAAGTATGAAATCATCTACCAGGGGAAGGGCAGAGCAGTGAATAGAAGATTAAATGAATGAGGAAGAGAGAACATCAGAACTCTAACTGATTACCTCAGTAAATCTAGGTTATTTATTTGCTTATGCTGCCATTTTAAGTTCAGCCCTTTTGTTTTAATTCTTGTTCATGTAAAGTGAATTTTGTCTACTTGGCACAAGATGCAAATGTTGTCTTGTATGACTCTGTGCTGTCTTAATAGACCTGCAGCATGTGGAACAATGACCAAAAGAATAAATGCCAAAAGAAACAGGATTGCATATAAAACTTTTGTCTGGAGAGGAATATTTTTGTCTTGATGTAGGGCAAAGACACAGAGAAGAGGGTCTCTTTTTGTTGGTAGCAAAATAATCTTGGCTTAGCTTGTCCACCTGGTTAATTTTAAAGTTTTATGTATTCTTATATTTACTTTAATTGAAAGTGATTTTTTTTAGTATTTTACTCTCTCATTCTGTAAATCAGAAGAAAGAGTAGTCTGTTTGATTCTCCTATTGATGAATACAGAAAAGTATTTTTTCCTCAGGATCTGAATATCCGTATTTTCTTGGAATAATTAGTTGGACAATGGTATTCCATGATAAATGGGAAAAAAATATAGGGCAAATGATGCCTTGGTGGTGACAGACCATGATGATTTACTAGAGCCCCATTGTATGTAGAAATGGGACCTTTTCAAAAGCTATAGCTTTAAATAGCTATAGCCCAGTGTACAGCCTTTTTGCTCTGCCCTTGACTTTCATAGTATTTTCTTAGTAATAAATAAATAAATAAATGGGATCACTAAATCTTAGAGTCCTCTTTTCCAAGCTACAGTCTCATAGATATGTCCCACCACCCATCTCCAAAACACCACACTTAATTGGCTTCACAGAGATCAATCAAGAAGAGTTTATGTCTTCACCAAACAGAAAGTTTGACTCTAAACAATTTAGACTACTGTACTGTGGTGAGCTGAGCTGATATAATTCCTGCTGGATTTTCTTCTCTTTTCCTGCTGGATTTTCTTTTCCTGCTGGATTTTCTTTTTTCTTTTCTTTTCTTTTCTTTTCTTTTCTTTTCTTTTCTTTTCTTTTCTTTTCTTTTCTTTT
>CM021703.1:27752409-27763918 GCA_011074415.1 Stictonetta naevosa | reverse complement strand
TCTCTTCTCTTCTCTTCTCTTCTCTTCTCTTCTCTTCTCTTCTCTTCTCTTCTCTTCTCTTCTCTTCTCTTCTCTTCTCTCTTCTCTTCTCTGCTTAACATCTTGACATATCAGCATATTAGCAAGAGGCTATTGATGATAAATAAAAGTTCATTAAGTATTTTATGCTAGTAGTTTGTTCTTCCTAAGTATATTGCAAAGCCAAATTAGGAAATGTCTGAATAAAAATCTATTTATATTTGTACATTTTTTTCTATGTAACTATAGGTATCTACATGCATGCATACTGGAAGTGACTTCTTTTTTCCTTGGAAGTATGTTTATCAGTGAAACTTTGTCAGAGCTTGATGAGATAATTTAAGGACTGGAAGAAGTACAGATGAATCAGTGCAGTGTTATGTTGTCCTAAATGTACCTGCTGAGAAGAATTACCTCCAGTGTAAGTTAATTAGTCCTATAATAAGTTATTATCGCTGTATGGTGTAGCATTATGGTCTGTGACCATGCCAAGGTCACCCAGGGCCAGACTGTACCCTTCTTACAAGAATTGCACTGAGCCATGGAGATGCATCTCAAGTAATTAGTGACTGTGAAATCATGCCTCCTCAGTGGATGTCAGGGTGAATGGTATGCTGAACTCTCCTGCCACTGTGTTCATGCCTCAGAAAGTAACTATTCTCAGTGGATAAGAATAGTCTATGTTCCATCCTACACTGTCATTTTGAGTAAAAGGTATACTTAATGCCAGTTGTGGTTCTTATCTTCTGCTCATATATTAACACCTAGAGAAGTTGGAATAAAGTGTAAAGAGTACCTCACTGGCACTTTTATGTTAAATATTTTGGATTTTGAGGTATTTACCCTTCTGAAGTTCCTATACATGATGCATGTTTTTGAATGGAATATAGCATAACAGTCATCTGAGTTATCTAATAATAATGAGTTTTGTGGGAAACTAAGAAGCATAGAATCACAGAATGATTTCCTAAGGAAGAGCCTGCTGGAGGTAATCTGACATAATCTTCAGCACCCCTTGCTCAGTCTGGACATCATGTTCATATGATACTTAAGTAGTATATGAGTGATAACCCAGTCAAAGAATCTACATTTTTAAAAGAGTTCTCTAAGCAAGTATGAATTTTGTTTTAGGTCTGTAATTCACTAAGGTCAAGGGAGCATAAAAGGGCTTAACAACTTAAAAAAATATTAGTATACTTCTGTAATTTAGTCTTGAATCCATACTTCTTTCATTGTCACCTCTCTTAGAAACTCACATACCAAAATCATACATAACTGTTTTCACCAACAGAATGTTGGTGGAATATATATATATATGAAGGAAGTGAGCTGTTATTTATATAAGTTCAGTAAGGTAGAACTAGGACCACAGAATATAATTTATCTCAATTCTGTGAATTAGATTATTGATGTTCTTCCTCACCAATTCCAATAGCATCGATAGAAACCTACCCTTTGGGGACTATAAGCTAACTAACATATCATCATTCTGTATCTATTTTTCTTTGTGCTAAACTGGAACAGCAACAATGAAATCAATGAAACAGAATCAGTTTGCATCAGCAGAGAATCTGATACATTACTTTGGGGATATTTTACAATTTTTCACATTGATGATGCTCCCTTTGAACTCGATGATTTCAGCTTTGCTAGCCTTGCATGTAAAACATATGGAACTTGGAAAGGGTTGAAACTTCTTGAGAATAAGGATTAAAAATTTGGAGAGTTAGCTAATGAGGTACATTCTCGTCTCCCTGTGAGTTAGCAGGTGTTGAAAGATCACCACTTATCTCCTAGTTTTCAGTATATTTTCTTATTAGAGAGATGGATAGCCAGCTCAGTGTGTCTCAAAAGGACAGGAGGAAGGAAATGATTCCTCCTTAGATCTGAGCATTAAGACTTTCCATTAAGGATGTCTTTGAAAGCATTCTCACATCACAGAAGACCACCACAAGCACCCAGGACACTACCATGCAACAGATTTTAATCCCATTTTCATTGATTCTAATATTTAACTCATTTTTATCTTTTAAATACTTTTTTTTTTTAATTAGCTAGAAACTCTCAGAACTGTTTGTTAAAAGCAACATGAATGTTTTCACCTACTCAGCACATTCTCATAACACTGGCTCTGTTTTTACTTCAGTAAACATGATGATCATCATGATTTCATCCATCAATAATTTCATCCATTCTCAGTGTATTCTGAGTTCTCTGCCTTTATTCCAGTTATTTATTATATTGTGGAATAGCTGCAGTGTTGTCATTACATATCTGTTTTCAGCAGCAGAATAGCCAAGCTTGGCTCTCTAGCTTAAATTCTTTCCTACAAAAGCAGGTGATAAGTAAAAGGTTCATCACCACCTTCAAAATAATAATAATAATAATAATAAAAAGGGAAAGACAAGGAAAACCAAAAATTACAAAAGAAAAATGAGCATGAGTGATCTTAATGCCATCCCTGAATTCTCAACTCCGAAAATATCCTAAGACAATAAGTGAGATGTGATTCTCAGTTTCTCAGTGACAAAAATGTGAAGTTGTTCCAGAATAGGCTTTCAGATGAGAGCAGAAAGGTGTTGGAAATTCAAGACATTAATCAGAGTATCAGACTGTTTTCACTGACTTCTTAATCAGTTTAGATTTCCTTGACCATTTTTCCATGAAATCTAGAGTTTACTACTAATCTGTATATGTAATGCTATCAGCTCTGGGAGAGCTGCTCATCCAGATCTGATTTAGGAATGATAAGTCTACTGGAAATATCTCCCTTGCTCCCCCCCCTTTTTTTTTTTTTTTCAGGATTTGCTCCTTGGCTTTCAGCTATCAAAAGACTGTACCTAAGGTACAATTTGAAGTCACTGATGACATAAATAGCAACACCTCCACCAAGAAAATTGATTATCTTGGATGAAATGGAGTTGCACATTTCACTGATGTTTTTGTAATGTTTTCATGCTTTTGGAGTTGCAAAAATATTAATGACTACCTCCCAAACAGTCTCCATTAAACATATGCTATTTTCTGCTATAGAGAAAAAAAAATATTGATGATAATGATTATTTTCAATTATGATGTCATCCTATTCCAAATAGAAATAAGATCTATAAGATTTATAATATTACTTACATCAATTATTTACATGTCAAAGCCCATGAAGTTTCCGTGATCAGAAATTTGTGTGTTTTTCTTGTTTCTTTAGGAAACTTAGGAATTCATCTTTCTTAACAAATGAGGCTATGTGAAAAATATTTATTGCCTCTCATTTCAAACAGTCCTATTTAGTCATAAAAGAGTATAAAAGAAGCATGAAAGCAATTTGCTGCATGGTAGATAATATTAATGACCTGCCACAATCATACCTCCTTGTTTGATCTGTGGCTTTTATTTTTTTTTAAGTGACAGATTGCAAAAGAGAATGTTTGATGTCAGATGTGTCCTGTTCTTTTCTCCCTGTTAGTAAGAAATGCAGCAAATGGCTTTATCTAGTGTCAAACCCAGGTACCATCAGCAGTACTGGTGTAACTCTGACAGGACCCATAGTGAATGCTTAGGGAAAGAACATAAGAAGCTGGGAAACCAGTGTCCTCCTATTAAGATGGAGGATCCCTTTTTCCTGATAGCAGTAGCTGTTGATTGCAAACACTATTCATCATATTTAATTCTGTCATCAATTTGTGAATTCCCTCTGAAACAAACATGACAGTCTTCTGTAATCATTCAACAGGAGCCTTAACATACTAAGGTCTTTTAATCGTTGTCACTGGGATTGATCCATGGCTAGCAATGTTGATGGAAACACTTTAGCACTGAGAGCGTGTTTGGCAGAATAAGATCTTATCCCTGAAGGCCCGAAGACATCACAGCCCAGGCTGAAAGACTGAATGACAATGGCTGGAGCTGCTATGATGGCACTCAAGGTGACAACCTGGTGTCTGGGCTCTCGTGTCAAGCCTGGGAGAGCTAGGCACCTTGTGAGAGCAGTGAGTTGGATGGTAAGACACTGAGAACAGACCAATAGGACGTGCACGGTGTGGGGTATGTGTCTGGAGTGCACCTTTCTACCCCCTTGAGAGGGTGTCTGCTCTTGAAGGAGACCATTCGTTTCCTCATCCCACTCCACTGTGAGACAGGGAGACACAAAATATGTCCACCAAGGTTACTATAATGCTGAATATATAGGGCTTGGATATGTACTGCTTCCGGCTGGACAGAGTGCATTTCTTCACTTCCCATGCTGGCCTTCAAGTATTAGGTGTCCATATAAGAACCAGTGGGCTTCAGAATTTCAAACAGAAAAAAAAATAAATAAATAAAAAGCCAGAGCTTTAGGTATTCCTAGTGACTTACTGTCCTCCTGGATGGAATTTGTTAGCTGAGTTCACTTTGTGAATACAAAACTGACTGCCTGCAACCACATAAAAAGAGTTTTCGAAATCCTATGGATTTCAGACTGGTTCGTTAAAATAACTGCCTGCTGATAGAGTCTATTGTGTCTTGAACTATCTTCCACTTGATAGTTTTAACAAGAACTTTTTAAACTGGTGATGGATAAAGAAAAATAGAGTGTAGTCAAGTATGTCATGAGACCTGACACTCAATATCAGCAACAATAGGGAAGGGATTGCTTAAGAAAGTCTCCATTTGCAGCTCACCCATGGTGCCTACTGGTATAACACATGGTAGGTAGTCAAGCTCTGTGGTTCTGTTTAGACAGTTGTGTTCCCCTGTTCTCACCCCAGCTCTAGCTCAATCTTTCTAATTGCTTCCATTGAGATGTTCAATGTGACGTGTTTAATGTTTTAAGTATTGTTGGAAGTATTAACAATGGAGATAGGTAACAAAAACAGAGAAGAGGAGGCTCAGGGAAGACCTTATTAATGTGTATAAATACCCAAGGGAAGTATACAATGAAGACAGAGACATCCTATTTTCACTGGTACCCAGTGCCAGGATCCCTCACATCAGGTGTGTCGATGTTGGAGCACAGGCACAGGTTGCCCTGAGAGTTTGTGGAGTCTCCCTCCCTAGAGATCTTCAAAAGTAATCTCAACATGGTCCTGGACAACCTGCTCTGGATGTCCCTACTTGTGTAGAAGGGTTGGACCAGATGGCCTTGATTCTGTGATAAATGATACTATGAGATGATGAAGGGCTGTATACATTTGAAGAATATAATTTCAATTATGAAAAGTTTTGAGCTCTGCTATGGGATTTTGGATAGTTTGTTTTTGAGATTTTTTTTTCTCTGAAAGGTTATTTTTGTCTCTGAACAGATTTACAAAAAAGCCTGTACAGATATGAAGCAAATAAAAGCAAATCCTTAAACATTGTGAATGCACCTACAGGGCTCAGTCCAAGAGACATATGCATAAAATTGTCCACATTCTTTCAGCTGAGCAATAGGCGCAAAGCAGGGGATATATTGATAGAGTATATTAAGCTAGACTGTTATATATGGAAGGGTCTTACAGTTCAGCTAATGTTACACTTGAGGCTGTTCTGCAAAATATGTTAGCACAATTAATGTCAACACCAGATAACCAGTCACTGTAAATACCCTTGGAGTGATTTCTTATATCTTTTATAGAAATACTATTTAAGAAGTAAATTTTCCGAATGTATCCCTGAAAATCAGAGGTCAATTAAATAACCTACAAACCTGTAGCTGTTATCTAAGCAGCTTACCATGAGACTGCAAGACCAGGGTGATTACAACCCAATTCTCAAACCAGCAATTCAGCTAGAAACAGTGAGTCTCTGCACTTCCTTGTTCTTGCTGTTTGTTCCCAACATCCCAATTTCAGTGCAAGATAGAGGCAATTCCAATTTTCACTAAAAACCACAACCTGATTGAATTCTGAGAAACTTAAGAAGATATAAAATATAATAAAATTGATCTTTGATATTGGTTCCTAATATAAGGCAGTTGAGATTTCAGCAAATTTTAGGATGCCATTGAAGTCCCTCTTAGAGCTTTTCTTCCATATTATGTCTGTGTTAGAAATTTAGAGAACAGCCTTATGTGGGACTAAGTAAGAGGTGAAATATGTCTAAGCCTTACAATAAACAATGCTGAAGGCATGCATCTTTAACTTATTTTATGAATTATTTTCATTTTTCATGGTTTTAAAGATCATTTAGGAACTGTCTTTCTGTATAATTGACAATTAAGTACTTTTTTAATGCCTAAGTTTCTAAAGCAATGTCTGTTTCCTGACCTCTGACAGCCTCTCAGAAGTTTTAATTTCTGAAAGATACTAGAATGTATATTACCTACTCTAAAAGAGTCAGCTCAAAAAGTAATTTAATAAAACATCACTTTAGTTTTACACCAACAATGAGAAATTAGGAAATTATCTGCTGTTTTGTTTTGTTTTGTTTTGTTTTGTTTGTATGTTTGTAAGCTTTGGTTTGGTCTTCTTTTTTAAGACAGTGTGGGTATTGTCTAAATTTGACATCCTTGACAGAAACAGCAAGATCCACCTTTTCACTGAGGAGTCATTTCAGCTCATATACAGCAAAAGGCTGTGAAGAGCAGAGCTGGCAAGTATCTGACAGGTCCACTTTGTGACAAACTTTAAATTTGTTCGTATTCTGCCTTGGAATGGAAAAAATCTTTGATTTTTTTTTTTTTTTTTAATGAAATTGTGTGCAAAGAGACAAGTCTGAATCAAGTCTGCATCTTCCTCTCACTCAATTGAAGAAGTCATCATGCTTAAATATGGTTAGTGGCAGAAGACTGTTTGGCCATTTTAGAAGTGGGTGATCAGAGACAGTGGTACCAACAAAGCAGGTGTCACTAGACCGTGCATATGATACTCAGTTTATCATTTCTTTAGCCAGCTTGACAACGTGTATAAACTAAGGAGAGGCAACAGAGAGAACTTTTTTGAATTGTAAGAAAATATCAAAATTCTGACCCTTCTTCCCCCAACACACCTCAGCCCCCCAGTTCAATAGTAATGGTGACTTAAAATGTATTATCCTGTTCCTGGGATTTGATACTCTTTTATTCCTTATGTTTCTTCTAAATACATTTTTATCATTTAGGTAAAACATGGTTGGATCTAATTTACAAAGCACAGTTGAACTGTAAATCAATAGTTTGTTTCTTAGTTGAAAATCTACTGAAAAGAAATGAAAATGTAGTAAATAAAAAAAAACTTTCTTTCTGACACTGAAGTGAATATTAAGTCTAAACACTTACCAGTGGATTCCACAGAGCTATTATCTTGGCACTAGATTAAGTGTGTGAAATGACATTTGTTTATTTAGTTTTTATGCAGTAGATTTTTGTTATTATTTTTTCCTTATGAGCCACACCAAGTTTATCCTCATAAGTGAGTGAGTGTTCTAAGTGGTGTCTACAGACCATGCACTACGTATGATCAGTGAATGATAGAGTGTTTTATCCAGCCCTTCATGAGGTAATGATAAGGGTAATTGGCACTCCAGACTTCTAGGCAGTTAAGAAGAAGAGGGTGATGGAAAACAGCTATTTTCTGAATCACAGTTTGCCATGCAAATCCCCAAAAGGGCTTCCATAAATCTTAGCTGTCAGACTTAAATATTTCTAATTAACATATTTTTGTCTTTAAGAACAAATTATCTTCTTTTCCCTGATTTTCTTTTCACTTATTTTGCTATACATATAATTTGTTGGTACTGTCTTCCCAGCTGTAAATCAAGACAGATCACTATTTCAGTAGGGCTGTACTGATTTACATTCACAGTGGATCCACCACAGGATCTCTGCTTTTCATTTACCTTTCTCATTCCTAAAATTCAAAAGAAGCACCCAGGGAGTGTAGCTGAGACTCCAATTCATTCTGACATGGACAGTGGGCAGTTTAATGTCATGAAAGGAAACTGCCTGACATGTTTTCCAGAACACCTCTGATGGAGTTGTTCCTATTCTTTACTTCATTAAACAAATATCACTGCTGATCAATATATTGAGTATCACAACTCTGATATTTCTGTAAATATTATATACATTCTACTTCCATTTGTACACTTTTTCATCATTAGGCCATTTCATAGGAAATCATCATTTCATAGGAAATATATTTTAATCTGTTTACATTAGAGACAATTTTCAATATCATGTTCATTTGGATCATGATTCCTGACCAATTGTAATTGTTTTGTCTGGTTTTACATAGGAACATCTGCCCTCTTTCTGAAGCAAAACAAAGCAAAGCAAAAACAAAAACAAAACAAAACAAAACAACAACAAATCAATTTGAATAAAAGAAAGCATAATTTCTTAATATAAAAGAAAGCAGCAGTGTGTAGCACTATTGAGAATGTCATGTACTGAAGAAAAATTCTTCAGAGTCTTTATGTGTTTGTTTGTTCATTTCCCTGAGTCTTTATATTAAAGAATTGACATCAGATGCAGCCAAAATAAAGAAAAAACATGTTTTATAAAACATTGTATGGATGCAGCCTTCATGTTCCTTTCAGCCCTGAAGCAGATAGAGAAGAGTAAAGAATAAAGCTGTTCTGAAGAAGCATATGAGTCAGTTAGATATGCATGACTATTTATTTTAAGCATGAGGACACTTTCATAGTCCTCAGCCAAAGCTACAGATAATTAAGGGTGGCAATAAGAGGAGGAGAAGAAAAAAAGTAGACATAATTTTGAATTTAAAAAAATATTTTTTAAATGCAAATACCAACCATTTAGATAAGTTCCCCACATTCTCTTTCTGGTACTTTTCTAATAGAATGTTTACATTCAATATTGAAAAATTACTCTGTATTTAAACAGATACATATCTTTTTTTCATCACATATTTGGTGCTAGACAGGTACTTTAATTATTGTCTTATCTGGAACATAGGGAGTAACATTCCAATTGCTTATACTTCAGAGGAGGCATACAAAGTTCTGAGTTACCTAGTTGACAGCAACTATTTGTTAAAAAGCCAAGTATTGTTTTAGGATTATGTTAACATCTATAGTTTTGTTTACCTATGGACTATCTAATTCCCTTTATTGTAGCTTTTCTTGCTGTGTTTTGGAGATCAATCTCAAACTCCTTCATTGGGAAAAAAAAAAAAAATGTCAGACAAGAATATATATTTTTATAATATCTGGTTTGCTAGGCAAACTCCTGACATTCTCCAGCTCTGCACAAATCCACAAACTCCTCATGGCATCTGAAAACTGTACCCAGCTTTGTAACAGCAGCAGCAAGACCTGCTTTTATTGACTATACTGCTTTGTCCCAGTGAACTTCCTCAGAGACTGTGGGAGGCCAGCAGATTTCTGGGAAGTCTCTCATACTTTGGTGCCTTGGTGCGAGCAGGAGAGTTACAGGAGAAAAGCACCAAACACTAGAAGGTTGAAATACCCTAAACCTGGCAAGAAAGGTCTGCAATTTATGCATACATGCACCTGCGTGGAGGATTCCTGAAACTGGATTAGGGCCTAAAATATAGTGAGGAAGAGAGGGACATCATGAGTGAGGGCATATGCTCTTCAAACCACCCACCATCTTGTTATTTTTACCTATTTACTTACTGTTCAGGAGTTTAAACCAGAATTAATGATATGACTATAGGCTCTGTCCTCAGGGAGCAGATACAAGGTCTGCCAAAACTCAGGAGACTCAGCCATGGTGAGGTCCAGCCTGCTCCCCCATGACTTAACATTATTCGTATGTAGCTCTGTGACTTCTCCAGTCTTTGGCTAGTCTTACCTATAATGATCAATTAATGTCTGTCACAGTAGGCTTCACAGGCGTTTGATGAGGACTGAGCTTAAGGCAGATTTGAGACTGGGCTCAGATTCTTCAGCTAATGTCTGATATTTGGAGCAAAACTGATGGCTCACACTTGAAACAGGCACCTTCCATCATGTAACCTGACTACCCAGGAACCTGGGGACTGGATTTTTCTCAGTACAAGCATTTTAGTAAACCAGAAAACCTCTAGAAACATTGTACACAGAATAATGAAGTTCATCACAGAACATGTCAGCTGGCTTATTTCAATTTTTGCACTATTCCCCAAAGAACAATTAGTTTTTCCTCTGCAGGTTATTCTCCCAGTAAAGTCTCAACCTTGGTATAAATTCAGCTTTTTTGTGCTTTCAGTTTCTAGGTTTTTATTCATGAGTTTGAATTTAAGTACATGACCAGCTTTACTGAAGTTTGCAGAATGGCATTAACCATATGTTTCATGAAATTATTGAATCAGGGCTCTCACTGTGTTTACATCAGCACTGAAGAAAATAATATCTGCAAAGAGGCATGACTGATCAGACCAGGATGATGTTGGTTCTCCTTCAAGGGAGAGCTTAGACCAGAGGCACTCTGAAGGTTTTTTCCAGCCCACACTCTACAGTTCTGTGAAGTAGTAGGTGAAAATATCTGCACAGAAGGTGTGAAGGAATTTAAGATTCATACAGCTGAACCCGGGAAACCTAATCATTCATGGTACATGACAGCTTCTCTTGGATGAGATGCTGTAGGTTAATGAATAGGCATAGGTTAATGAATATTATTTAAAATAACATACTTACTTGGCTACATTAGTGATTGATCCAAATTTTGAATTACATTCAGAGATGCTATGTGACAGAATAAAATTATGTGAATTGGGCTTCAGTTACCTCTCGTCTGAAGCCTTAATAACTGACTCTGCACTTGACCAACAATTTGTGATGAAAATGTCCTTATTTAAACCAGCAGAATCCATAAGTGGATGAACATGTGGTGGACATCCGGATGGCTTAAGTGAGACTGGTAAAGGAGATCCTGAGCTGGCATAAAAGAAGGCTGAGAAGTATCTCTGTTTTCTACAGCTTCAAAACACTGTCACAGTGGGGATCTGCTATAAATGCAGATTAGCTATAAATTGATAAAGAAACATGTAGACTCAGAAAATTTATTTTTACAGCTGTCCAAATAATGACCACATTTCTTATGTGAATGCTAAGACACTAACTGTAATGTTGTGTCCAAGTTTAAGCACTGCACTTAGACAAAAGATAATGGACCATTTCAAAATATCCAGAGTGCAATGAAAATGTTGTAAGACCCTGGAAGTATGACCAGTAAGAAAGGGCCAAAAATGTGTCTGATAAATGAAGTCATTGGGATTCTTTAATAAATAACAAAACAAAACAAAACAAGACAAACTGACAAGGAACATGATAGTGATCATCAAATATAAAAAGCTGTTGCAAAAAAGAAATGAATAGTTTTCCCTTCATGTCCACTGTGGATAGTACAAAAAGCAATGGCCTTTTTAATAGTGGCAAGGGAAACTTAACTTGGACATTAAGAAAGAAGGAAAGAAAGAAAGAAGGAAAGAAGGAAAAGAAAGAAAGAAAGAAAGAAAGAAAGAAAGAAAGAAAGAAAGAAAGAAAGAAAGAAAGAAAGAAAGAAAGAAAGAAAGAAAGAAAGAAAAAGAAAAAGAAAAAGAAAAAGAAAAAGAAAAAGAAAAAGAAAAAGAAAAAGAAAGAGAAAAAGAAA